>MU271243.1:68779-125825 GCA_021432655.1 Atractiella rhizophila
ACATTCTCTACCCAATTCTTGAAGGTCTTGAAGAGTTCTGGGGCCTCTGATTTCTTCTTGAGGAAGGCAATTGTGCAATGATTTGTTGCTTCGTCCATGAAGGTGACCCAATATCGATATCCTTCTCTGGAAGTGACTGGAAGGGGTCCATGCAGGTCTGAGCTGATTCTACCCTGAGAGAATCTGATGCTGGATGGAGCTAGGGGACAGAGATTGGTGGTCAAAGATGATGACATTGATAGGGAAACACATACCTAGGGGACAGAGATTGGTGGTCAAAGATGATGACCGCCTAAACTGCCCCCTAGGGGGCTAAAATTCCGAAATGAAGCAAACACAACAAAGGTGGCTGACCACACAACACAAGACCACAAAATATAACACCTAATCCAACACTCCCACCTGGGCAGCCACCTCTTGAAGCTCCCACCAAATCCAAGAACCATCCAAGATAGCCACCGAACAAAGCTCCCACCCAATAAAGACAGCATGAAATAGCATGGCAAAAGAAAACATATTAGTTGACTGTCTAAAACCAGTAGAGAGATCCTCGTACCGCTTAAAGCGGCGTCTTATAACCCCCAGAAGGAGGACAGAGTTTTATTGCGCCCCATAACTGCCTCATGCACTTGGGTAGGGGCGCAGATCCATCATTTCTCGGAATTTTGCAACTCCAGCAACCGGTAAAGCCTTGGTGAGGAGGTCTGCAGGCATAGACTCGCCAGGGCAGAAGACTGGGGTGATGAGTCCAGATTCTACTGTGTCCCTGAGCCAGTAGAAGCGAAGATCCAAGTGCTTCATGCGCCTGTGGTGCTCCGGATTCTTGCTGACTTGCAAAGCGCTGTTGCTGTCCATGAAAAGTGTTGTCGAACCTTTTGGAGCGAAGCCAATCTCTTGCAGAAGACTTCTGAGCCAAACCACCTCGCCTCATGCCAGTGTTTCGCCTCTGGAGTCTTCATGGCTTCTGCATACGTCTTGGGGATGTGTTCCTGCGTTCCTACAGCCATGGCATGCTCAGTAACCTCCATAAAACCATACTCCAACGCTTCAGGCTCTGTAATAATCCAACAATCCTTAGCCATCATTGCCAACTCGTCCTCAGAGCTCTCCTCCTGTGGTTGGGGCAGCTTGGGTGCCTTCCAGAACTCGACTGGTGGTCTCCTCTGCCGTTCAGGATAGCGTCTTTCGACTGGTGGAGGAGCTGCAGGGACAGGGATAGCTTGAGGAGGCGTCATTTGGAGAGGATCAGGCGATTCTGTCTGTCTTCCCACCATCATTAGTCCAGTCCAAGGGTCTCTCTGAGGAACAAGACGTAGTGGGGGTGTTACTGGCCGCTCTGGAGCAACCTGTGGCCTGTCTGGTGCTTCTTCCCTGTCTTGCTCCGCTTCCTGATCTTCTCCTTCATCCCTCAATCCTTCAAAACGATTTGGGGACTCCACCCGAAGTCTCCCCTGCTCTCCCTGATCTTCCAAAACGTCCTCCTCCTCTTCATCTTCACCAAAATCCAAAAGGACGGCAGGAGCATCTCTCTTTCCTTCTCCCACCTGATCCTGACGTTCTTTCCACTCATCCAGTGGCCCCTGAGGCGGTTCCAACGCGTTTTCCTTCCTCCTGACTTTGCAAAGCATCTCCCTCTCATCAAATTTCGCAATATCTCGAGTGTAGACCTTCTTAGTGACTGGATCCCAGAAATCCCAGCCTTTAGCGTTGGTAGAGTAACCTATAAAAGCACATCTGCGTGTATGGGATGCCAGACTGTGGCTTCTTTCGTCCTTCTGAGACGTGAAATATCGACTAGTTGTCCTGTCAATTTCGTGTAGGGAATGGAGTGATTGATGGAGGAAGAAGGGGATCTGTTTCTGATATGAACGATAGCCGTGGCAAGATGAGGCCAGAGGAATAGTGGCAAACCAGATTCCTCCAGTGTCGCCACCATACCCTCCTGAATCGTCCTGTTTGCTCTCTCTGCTCTCCCATTTTGATGTGGAGAGTTCCTAATCGTTTGCTCACGCTGGATGCCACAGTTTCGCAGATATTCATCAAACTCCTTTGAGGAATAGGCTCCTTCTTTGTCTTCTCTGAACCGCTTGACCTTCTTCCCAGTTAGGTTCTCCATCATTTCCCTGTATTCCTTAAAGCGTTGAGGCGCCTCTGATTTCTTCCTGAGGAAAGCGATCGTCCAGTGACTTGTTGCCTCGTCTATAAACGTCACCCAATAGCGAAATCCTTCTCTTGAAGCAACTGGGAGCAGTCCATGAAGATCTGAGCTGATCCTCCCTAAAATTTCCGTCTCCTATTCTCTGCAGCCTTGTTGTAGATCCTATGCTGCTTCCCAGCGATGCAGGGCTCACAGATGGGGTCAGGAGCATCTTCTGAGTCCAGAATCATTCCCTTCACAAGTCCTTTCTTCAGCATTCGCTTTACATCTTCATGATTCAAGTGGGCAAGTCTCCTGTGCCATAGGGAAGCATTGAGAGGGGTAGTGGAGGCGTGTGCAACGGTTTCTGAGGCCATGAGTGTTCTTCCATCTATGAATGGCACTCATGCTTCCTCTCCTGTGATCAACTGTCGCTGTGAAACAGGGATTTCCAGCCTTGAGGAAGCGTACTCTGCTCCCAATGATGGTCACAGTCACTCCTTCGAAGATAGTAAGCTTGAAAACTGATAGCAGATTGCTACAAAGCTTGGGAACGTGTAGGACATCTTGGATGGTGACCTTCTTCGATTTTTTATCCTCCAATTTTGCCTCAATTACCACCTCTCCAATCCGAGTTGACCAGATCACTTCTCCATTAGCAACTCTGATGGGTACAACGTGTTTTCGATAGGATTTGAAGAATCGGTGCTGTGGGGTCATTGATGAAGTTGCCCCTGTATCTATAAGCCAGTCAGTCCCAGCTTTCTGGCGACTAATGGCATCATCTACTGCTGCATAGCTGGTCTCCCCAGCGAATTCTGACCCTTCCCCATCCACTTGAGCTTCCTTTGCCTCTTCCAGCTTCCCATACTTTGTCCTGTACTTGTCTAGCTCGATCCTATTGTGTCCAGTGGGTGTTTCTGGACAATGGGAGACGAAGTGGCCCTTCCTGTGGCAGTAGTTGCACTCAGGTTGCGAAAAAATGCGAGTTCCACCTCTTCCTCCACCCCTACCACCTCTGGGACGCCATCCTCCTTGTCCTTTGTTGCTGCTGGATGCCTGATTTGCCATTTGAGTGTTGGAGATGGCTTCCTCTGAGTTCTTGGTGGCTTGGATTGAGTGGAACACCTGTTTGATCGATTGGAGGTCAGTAGAGGTCATGAGGGTGATGTTCTGGACGAAACTAGCGTATTCTGGGCCTAAGGAGCGAATGAGAGCGAAGGATTGAAGATCTTCCTTCAAATCATCAAGGGAATAGTCCGTGGAAAGTGTGTTGGTGAAGTCCAGGAGGATCTGGTCGCTTCTGGCACACGGGGTGATGAGAGATTCGCTTTCCTTCTTCTGGAGGGCAAGGAGGGTGTTGAGAGCAGTGAAACGAGTTGAGGAGCGCTTCTGTTGGTGGATTTCTTGAAGGGTAGACCAGATCTTGACTGGATCTTGAAGGACAGAGACGACATGGGCTTTCGGGTTCACTTCTAGGCTAAGGAACAGGATCCCAGCCGCTTTGGAGCTGTCCTTTTGCCACTGTTTTTGCTCCTTCAAATCTTCTGGTTTTGTCTCTACTCCAGAGACTATCTCCCATAACCCCTTTCTCATCAATTCCACCTGCATATCAATGCACCAGGTGCCATAGTTCTTCTCTCCAAGGGGGGTAATCAAAATTTTTTCTTTCTTCAGCCATGGTGATAAAATTTGAGTTTGGATCGTCCGATCTTCGTAGAAATGGGTGGATATAGGCATAAGGGGGTCTCGTTCATGATCCCAAAGTTTCAAACCGATGGGACAACGGATGGCTGAGTGATGAAAATTTTCAACCAAGTGGGTGGCAAAACTGATCTGTCAATCCCTAGCCACCTCTCTCGCTACCATGAGAGAATCTGATGCTGGATGGAGCTAGGGGACAGAGATTGGTGGTCAAAGATGATGACATTGATAGGGAAACACATACCTAGGGGACAGAGATTGGTGGTCAAAGATGATGACCGCCTAAACTGCCCCCTAGGGGGTTAAAACTCCGAAATGAAGCAAACACAACAAAGATGGCTGACCACACAACACAAGACCACAAAATAAAACACCTAATCCAACAAGGAGCGGTCAGTTGGAGCAGCAAACTACAATCCCTCATTGCTCTTTCTACTACGGATGCGGAATATGTCTCAGGAGTCTCAGCGGGTCAAGAAGTTGTCCGGCTAAGGAATCTTCTAGAAGAAATCGGCTTCGCTCCTCAAGGTCCTACTCCCCTCTTCAGACAGCAGCAGCGCTCTCCAGGTATCCAAGAACCCTGAGCACCATGGTCGAATGAAACACCTGGACCTTCGCTTTTATTGGCTCAGAGATGTTGTTGAGATGGGCAAGATCAGTCCAGTCTTCTGTCCGGGGTCAATACGCGTGCGGACCTCCTTACCAAGGCACTTCCAGTCGCCAGCATAGACAAGTTTTGAGTTATGATGGGTTTGCGTCCCTACCCAAGTGTCTGAGGCAGTTATTGGGCGCAATAAAAATTCCTTTCCTCCTCTGTGGGGTTATAAGACGCCGCTTTAAGTGGTGCGAGGACTTTCCCTCTTCTTTTCACTGCAAAACTAATATGCTTTCTGCTTTATATAGAGTATACATTGTACACATTCGGTGGAAGATGCTCTGGATGTGGTGGGAGCGTCAAGAGAAAGCTGCCCAGGTGGGAGTGTTAGTTGCAGCGTGTTGTGTTGGTCATCTGTCTCTTATGACTCATATGAGTCATCACTATGTAGTTTAGTTTTGCCTAGGAGTGTTGGCGCTCATTATTGACCACCTAGGTATGTCTCTCTATACTTCATTAATGCCTCATTATTGACCACCAACTACTCCTAGCCTTAGATCCTTACACCAAACACTTCATGCGCTATCTCAAGGGCACTCAAGACATGTGCATGGAGCACTCTGCCACAGATTTTGATATCTCTCGACCATTCAAGGCATATTATGATGCAGACTTTGCAGGGTTGCAAGGATACTGGCCGGTCCACTGGAGGATACCTCTTAACTGTCGGAGGAGGAGCAGTTAGCTGGAGTAGCAAGTTGCAGTCTCTTGTGGCACTCTCTACCATAGAGGCAGAATATATCTCTGGGGTATCAGCAGGGCAAGAGGTGGTATGACTCAGGAAGCTTTTGCAAGAGATGGGTTTTGCTCCAAAGAGTCCTACAAAGCTTTACACAGACGACAATAGTGCCCTTCAAGTCAGCAAAAATCCAGAACATCTGGACACATGAGACACTTGGATCCTCACTTCTACTGGCTCAGAGATGTTGTAGAAGCAGGCCAAACCACCCCAGTCTTCTGTCCTACTGAGTCCATGCCTGCAGACCTCCTTACCACCCAGCTACTGGAGTCGCCAAATTCTGACACATGATGGGTCTGCATCCCTGTCCAAGAGTTTGATGATAAATAGGAGGGTACTGGGTAGATACCAGAGACTGGACAGGTGGAGGGAAATACATGCTTGTCATGAAGAGAGCCAACTTCGGCACCCTTGACAAAGCAATCTCCACTTCATTTAACAAGCTGTTATCCCAAACTCTCTGTGGGAAGCATAGCTATACGAATCCCATAGCTGTGTCAGTTACCTAGAATTATTATAGGAGAACTTTGAAAGATTTCAATTGTTATCATTTCATTTGAAGTGTTTGCTCCTGCTCAAGACTTCATGTCAGGTTTGCATCTTACACAAATTGGCGCCCATTCGCCGGATTGCGTCTCCTAACAGATCTCCCTGAGCTTCGATCAACCATGCTATTCCCCACACGAAACTCACTGGACTTACTCTAACCATCTCAAGATTCAGAATCATTGGATGCACTGCCTACATTCAAGTTCAGAAAGATGAAAGGCCACACAGCTTAGGATCTCATACACGAAAATGTGCATTTATAGACTATTCTCTTGCAGTGAAAGGGTGGGAGTTCTGGGATCCTGTTGCAAAGAAGGTCTACGTTCGAGATGTTGCCAGATGTGATGAGAGAGAGATGCCCTGTAAGGTGAGGAAGGAGAAGATTACGTGGAAGAGCCACAGGGACCACTTGATGAGTGGAAGGAGCGTCAGGATCAGGTGGGAGATGGACAGAATAATGCTCCAGCCACTCCTCCAGCTAGGATTTCGCTAGATGACGACGATGAAGATGAAGATGGATGGATTCAACAGCCAGGAGCACCTCCTACACCTCAGGAACAACCCAGACCACTTAGAATACAGTCTCCAAATCGATTTCAGCCCCTTCAGGTTGAAGAAGAAGAAGAAGAAGAAGAAAGAGAGCCGTCTCCAGACCCACTACAGCCTGAACGCCCTAGAACACCACCTTGTCAGTACACTATGGAGAGAGATCCCTGGACAGGAGTTCACATGCCTAGATTCTCAGAGTCTCCAGATCCCCTCCAGATCCCTCCAACAACACCCGATCAACCTCCTCCAGCAGCTTCAACATCTCCTGTCACCAGGCCTTCAAGAATTTATTCTACAAGTAGAGGACAACCTGTAGACAGATTTAGGACCCAGAAGCACCTCAAAGCAACGAAGAAGGATCAGCAGACGAGCTGGGGATGTTGGTAAAGGAATGTGACATCCTGACAGAGTATATGCTTGTCACAGAGCGGGCCATGAGTGCAGCAACAGGAGTAGAGGTCCCTCAGTCATATTCAACAGCAATGGCAAGCCCAAATGCAAAGGAATGGCATGAAGCGACAGTGAAGGAGATTCATCTCACTTGGACAACAAGAGTTGGATTCTGATCAAACCGCCTAAAGGAGGAAAAATCGTTGGTTCTCATTGGGTGTTTGCGGTTAAGAAGAAGTCGGATGGTTCTATTGAGCGCTTCAAGGCCAGATTCGTCATCAAGGGGTTCTCTCAACGCCCTGGATTCGACTACTTTGATACTTTCACATCTACGGTCAAATGGGCGACACTTAGGACGATTCTTTCACTCGCTTATGTCTTGGACATGGAGTTGGAGTCAGTGGATATCTCTACGGCATTCCTTAACAGCGATATGGATGCAGAAGTCTATGCACAACAACCAGAAGGTCATCCACAGGGTCCCCCAGAGTACGTTCTCAAGCTAATCAAGGCCATCTATGGCACAAGGCAAGGAGGACGTCAATGGCAGAAGAAACTCGATAAGGAACTTGTCGATATGGGATTTAAGAAGATCAAGAGCGACTCTAGTCTGTGGATTTACTCGAAGGGGGACATCAAAGTACTTGTCCCGGTCTTTGTGGATGATATTACAATCGCTAGCACATCAAAGGGTGCTGTAGAGGACTTCAAGAGGGAGTTAGGGAAGCGATTCAAACTCAGAGACCTTGGACCAACGGAATTCCTACTTGGGGTTCGTATTAGGAGGGATAGAAAGCTTCTAGAAGAAATCGGCTTCGCTCCTCAAGGTCCTACTCCCCTCTTCACAGACAGTAGCAGCGCTCTCCAGGTATCCAAGAACCCTGAGCATCATGGTCGAATGAAAAACCTGGACCTTCGCTTTTATTGGCTCAGAGATGTTGTTGAGATGGGCAAGATCAGTCCAGTCTTCTGTCCGGGGGTCAATACGCCTGCGGACCTCCTTACCAAGGCACTTCCAGTCACCAGCATGGACAAGTTTCGAGTTATGATGGGTTTGTGCTCCTACCCAAGTGTATGAGGCAGTTATGGGGCGCAATAAAAATTCCTTTCCTCCTCTGTGGGGTTATAAGACGCCGCTTTAAGCGGTGCGAGGACTTTCCCTCTTCTTTTCACTGCAAAACTAATATGCTTTCTGCTTTATATCGAGTATACATTGTACAAATTCGGTGGGAGATGCTCTGGATGTGGTGGGAGCGTCAAGAGACAGGTGCCCAGGTGGGAGTGTTAGTTGCAGTGTGTTGTGTTGGTCATCTGTCTCTTATGACTCATATGAGTCATCACTATGTAGTTTAGTTTTGCCTAGGAGTGTTGGTGCTCATTATTGACCACCTAGGTATGTCTCTCTATACTTCATCAATGCCTCATTATTGACCACCAATTACTCCTAGCCTTAGATCCTTACACCAAACACTCATGCGCTATCTCAAGGGCACTCAAGACATGTGCATGGAGCACTCTGCTACAGATTTTGATATCTCTCAACCATTCAAGGCATATTGTGACGCAGACTTTGCGGGTTGCAAGGATACTGGCCGGTCCACTAGAGGATACCTCTTAACCGTTGGAGGAGGAGCAGTTAGCTGGAGTAGCAAGTTGCAGTCTCTTCTGGCACTCTCTACCACAGAGGCAGAATATATCTCTGGGGTATCAGCAGGGCAAGAGGTGGTATGACTCAGGAAGCTTTTGCAAGAGATGGGTTTTGCTCCAAAGAGTCCTACAAAGCTTTACACAGACAACAATAGTGCCCTTCAAGTCAGCAAAAATCCAGAACATCTGGATGCATGAGACACTTGGATCCTCACTTCTACTGGCTCAGAGATGTTGTAGAAGTAGGCCAAATCACCCCAGTCTTCTGTCCTACTGAGTCCATGCCTGCAGACCTCCTTACCACCCAGCTACTGGAGTCGCCAAATTCTGAAACATGATGGGTCTGCATCCCTGTCCAAGAGTTTGATGATAAATAGGAGGGTACTGGGTAGATACCAGAGACTGGACAGGTGGAGGAAAATACATGCTTGTCATGAAGAGAGCCAACTTCGGCACCCTTGACAAAGCAATCTCCACTTCATTTAACAAGCTGTTATCCCAAACTCTCTGTGAGAAGCATAGCTATACAAATCCCATAGCTGTGTCAGTTACCTAGAATTATTATAGGAGAACTTTGAAAGATTTCAATTGTTATCATTTCATTTGAAGTGTTTGCTCCTGCTCAAGACTTCATGTCAGGTTTGCATCTTACACAAATTGGCGCCCATTCGCCGGATTGCGTCTCCTATCGCCCATCTGCGTTCCCCGCGAATCGGCGCCTGTTCGCCCGTTTGCATTCTATACAAATCTGCGAACTGTTGCCACTCTGCGTCTCCTGTGCATCACCACTTAGCTCATTTGTGTCTATTCTCCGCTTATTAACTCCGCGTAATCCCACTGTCACTTCCCCCTTTTAGTTCTCTTACATGTTTCATTTGCTCTCCTCTACACTTTGTGGCAGTGCTATTCCGCTTGTATATATAGATCAGAGAGTAGTGGAGGTGACCCCAGAGTATTCTCTTAGGTTTATCTCCACTATAGGTTAGTCTTCATGTCATATCATGCCCTTAGGTTTATCTCCACTGCGACGCATCGCCTGTCGGCGACCGCACATAGTGTCAGCCCTAACATTCAGCTCCGGCTCTCATAGCCGGAGGTTATATCTAAAAGACCCCCACCAAGAAGGTACTGTGAAATTTCTATCCACATGATGCATCTCAGAAGCCACATCTGGAATGACAGTCTCTATGAGATAATACTTGTGACTGAGCTGGGTACTCCACCGGGTTACATTATGATCAATTAATAGACAGGAAATCAATCTACACTATGCCTACCCCACGTCTTTGTGCCCATCTCGTGCAAACGACTCACGCATCGCACAAAGGCAAATATCTCTTCTTCTCCGGTGAACAGTGGGGAAGAACCGATGTTCACGGCTAGACCCTAAAATACTGGCTTAGCAGCACACTGATAACTAATAAGGGCCCACCAAATCGTCCATAATGCTCCGCTGTTTTGAATCAAGGCTGTCATTACTGTTGGCCGTATCCGCCGAGAAGATTTCGAAGACCGGAACATCAGAAAGTGCAAAGAGCTTCGTCTTCGCCTCCTTTGTGTTAATGTCATGTCAACGCGACCCAGCCCACTCGAAAACAAAGACGAACATAACAGGAATCGATGAAAGTGATTAGTCTGCGTGCTTTATCGCGCTCATTCATTGTAAGTTTGGGGATATTTTCAATGAAAATGATGTCAAAAGTCTTGGTGAGCTCTAAGTAATCTGCTGCCGACATGGGCTTTCCGCATAATTCCTCGAAGCTGAACTTTGCGACTTGTGAAGTGGATTCTGGGACCGAGACTATGCCAAGGTCAACCTCTCCAGTGCGAATTTAGGTGGCTCCTTACGTGGTCGACCCCAAACTTCTATATTATGCCCATATCGTACTGGCTCGTGATCTGTTAGGGCTTCAAATATCTTCTTGAACTCCCGCGTATTGGCTTTATCTTGTGGATAAAAATATACTCTAGACAACGCCTTTGGTTGTTTTCTGTAATCTGCATAGAATAGATGCATCAGATGAGGTTCAGACCACAGTGAATTGCTAACCAGTACCGGAATCCAAACATTTTACGACATAATTATCTTCTAGAAGGTCGATGCAAGGTAAAAACGATTCACGTTGAAGGCCATTCTTGTATAAATCTCTCGGAGCGCGGCTGACATCTTTCCAGTCCGCTCGGACCATTCTGCGGAAGGTAGAAACTTACTTGGACGTCATTACACAAACTGTCCCATACTGGATCAAGCCTTCCAGCAGCCGGCGGAGGATCATCGCGTCAGCGATGTCAGTGACCTTTCTGCGTGATAAATCAATTGATGGTGCTTTGAACAGCAGTAACGATACCTGGAATTCGTCAAGGCAGAGGATGTTGGCCTCCTCCGAGATGCCGTTGGCGACAGGCATCACTAGGTCTTCGCGATCCCCATTTTCCTGCTTCAGCCGATGGAGGGTCTTGTGAATGTCAACCATGAATTGATGGAAATGGACTCGTTTGGATGTTAGACGAGGCGAAAGGGAAGAGGAAACCGAATCATAAAACAGGTCCATAAGAAAAGATTTGCCTTTTTGGACGTCAAGAGAAGCCATAATATCAGGACGATGCTCACCACACCCGACGTCACCATAGAGGTAAATTCCATTCGGGGTTCTGGCTTCAGGGGAGGTCGAGGAACGTTGCCCGAAAACGGACGGTAGCTGATTTCCGGGGTTAGATTTATTACCCTGACAGTAAAGCGTACCCAACGATGCCGCTTGGCCACATCTTCTAACACCGGCACACGCCGCCAATTCTTGAGTTGAATGTACAGACTCTGTAAATTGCTCAGCACATTCTGCTGATGCTCGTCATGAGCGATCACGCCCCTGTCAAGGAGACGCTGATAGAGGACAGCAGGCGAGCGTTCGTCTGAATAGGCTCCGTTCGAGAAATGGCGGTGAGGTATGGGACCGAGGAAAGGAGTTCGACGGAACCGTCTTTGGGGGAAAGCATGCCTGCATCCCTGGTTAGGTATCTCTCAAGAGGCACAGCTACACTCACGCTAGTAAACGATTGTTCCTCATACAACTGGTTCCTCAGCGGCCTCAGCCTCAGCAGATTCACTTTGGTTATTGTTTCTTGACATGGTATTTCCGCCCGTCCACCACAACTGTGAGCCAAGGCGAAATGAAACGACGATCCGCTCTCTTCCCTTCTTCCTTATTTACCACCGCCTCCGTGTGCTTTCAGTTTCAGTTCGCCAATAATTTCGACTCAGTTCATGGAATCACAACCTCAAACTCACTTTCCTTCCTCTCCCCCAAACGACGTCAAGCACATCACTAAAGACTTTTATTCCCTCCTTCCCTCTTATGCAGAATCGTATCTCCAACATACCGGTGTCGTAGATGAAGAAGCCGTCTCAGTCGACGACGACGGCGAAGACAGAGGGGATCAGGACCTTGCTATGGCTTTAGGCGGCTTTTCAACTAAGGTGGACGATAGTGCAGCTGTTGACACATTGGACCTGTTAGTGGCCAGGTCTTCGTCCCTCTTGAGGCTCTCTCGCAGCGCTTTAATGAGCACGCTGGAATGTAGGGAGCAGGTGCTGCAGCTGTCTCAAGTTTTCATCTCAAGGCTCATGTGGGCTGACAGCTCGATCGTTTTAACGTGCTCTACGCATCCATGGAGTCTACCTTCGATCATAGCGAGAGAGAAATCAGAAGGCGGTCCCAACAACACAATCGACTTGATCGGATTATCCGAGATGTGGAAAGTTCCCTGGACGGGCTCATACAAGATCGTCATTCGACAACGCTCACAAACACAAACATGGTGCCTCCGCGGCTGAGCCGCCTGCGCTCTGCAAGCAATCGCCCAGTCCCCCCTCGGCCGAAAACGCTCTATCTGAACGCTTCAGTAGTCTTTCAAGATGATCAAGATCTCAGCCCTTCTCCTTCCCGACAGATTCCATCAGTGCTTGGGCACAATCGTTACTCCCCGTCGGCCTCTTCCGCTTCATTCTCTCTATCCTCTTGGGACAGCGATACTTTTGCCAGTGCAGCGCAAGCGCAACCTGATTCAAAGCCCAACCGAAGTGCCAAACAACTGCTGACATCTCTCAACCAGAAGAACCCGCCAGCGGATTCAGCTCGAACACCGCCGGCAGCTCGGGATTTACTTCTTCGTATAAGGGCAGCATCTCCAGGCAAAGGCAAGGGGAAAGAAAGAGACCAACGAGAAAGTGAAAGCGGGTGGGTCCCGACAGTCTCACCAGAGACCCTGCTGGAGAAACCTAGACGGCGCTCAATGCCAACTAGCAGCAACCCAGCCTGGAGTTCTGCCCCGCCAGTCCCTGCTTTGCCAGCCGATAGCAGACGGATGGATGCAAGTGGTGGGAGAGGGACATAACTTGTCCCTGAAGAGGTGTTCCATTGTTTGTATTGCTGGCTGAACAAAAGCCTTGTATTCGTAGACAGAGTAAGCTCTCTTCCGCTAGGATCACCTTTGATTGACAACCTGCCGTGAAAAGAAGACGTCAAACGCTCCGCTGATCTTGGCGTGTCAGGCGAAGCTTACCTGGATGTTGTATTCTTTTTTCCACTGTTCGAACTGTTTTTCCTGATACCCCCTTCGTTATTCGCTTTGTTGTATTTCTCATACTCACTTTTTCTTCGTACTGCCCTGTGAGCGTTGTAACCAATCGCGAAATCTCAACATCATATTTCAGCTCGAAATCACGTCCTTGTTGAAGCACCTACCCCGTCGACGTTTCCCTTCAATGCCGGGAGAACATCTTTAACATTGCTCTCGACCAAAACACCTCCTATGAGCCGGAAGCATTTACGATCTGGATCCAAAGTTTGCACCTCATCAAGGGTTTCAATTACCAACCTAAAGGTTTCAACTTTGATGCTTTGTAGAGATGGCCAGAAATCGAGTTACGTATGCTCATCTTTGTCCTTCTCCAATTCGCCGACCTTGGATACCAATGCTTGAAGTTCTTGCTTTTGTTGATTGTATAGTTGTGTCAGCTCTGTCCAGAATCCAGAATTGTCAGGCGGCAGGGCGATAAGCTGAAAACCGCGCACCCTGATCAGACGGTCGAGGAGGCTTTTTCGTGGACATGACTTAAGACCTGAGAAAAGCAGGAAGCCTCAAACACGGTTGCTGTGGTGAGAGAAGCGCAATGAATGTGCACTTTACAAAACTTCAGAACAGGCACTTGGACAATGATAACCATTCGGAGCCGATAAATTTCAAATCCTAGTTAGTTTGTGAAGGTAACTGTTACTTCTACACCCTCGTCATTCGCCATGTTGGCCCTTCGACGCTCTCCCATCCTCCTCCGGGCCGCCCAGCAGGTCCGCTTCCAGTCTTCTCAACTTTACCCAGCAGAGAAGCTGCGTTTCACGGAAGCCATCAAAGTGCCTGCAAAGCCCCCGTCTATGTGGGAGCAGGATTACAATCCGCAATTCGAGACCAGAGTCCATCATCAAACCGCATTAGACAAAGCAGCAAACCTTTTCTTTCTCACAGAGATCCTTAGAGGTCCGTATGTCCAATTTACAGGGACCAGACTGAGCCAATGTAGGCATGTGGGTTGTTGTGGAGAATTTTTTTCGACCTCCATACACTATCATGTCAGTTTTTTTTATTATGTATAACAACTTGGGATGCTGAGCTTGTCTTTCAGGTACCCCTTTGAAAAAGGACCGATTGGTCCCCGGTTTCGAGGCGAACATGCTCTGCGCAGGTATGCCAGTGGCGAAGAGCGCTGTATTGGTGAGTAGGACGACCCGTCAGGAAGCAACCTGAGAATTGGTTCTATAGCTTGCAAGCTCTGCGAAGCCATCTGTCCTGCACAAGCGATCACGATCGAGTCTGAGACTCGTGCGGACGGTTCCCGCCGCACTACTCGCTATGGTTCGCTCATTCCGTCATCTTCTGCTCTCTATGTGAACAGCATTGCAGATATCGACATGACTAAATGCATTTATTGCGGCTATTGCCAGGAAGCTTGTCCCGTTGATGCCATCGTGGAAAGCCAGAACTTCGAGTACGCCACCGACACGAGGGAGGAATTACTCTACAACAAAGAGAAGTTGCTGGGTATGTTTTTCCCTCATTTTTTCTCGCACCCTTCTTATGCCCCTCTTAGCCAACGGAGATAGGATGGAACCGGAACTTGCCGCAAATTTGCACGCGGTAGGCTCATGTCTTTCACTCCACAGGTGAGGTTGCTGATTAGTATCACATAGGATCATGTATACCGATAGAACATTGCCTATTCCTAATCTGATCGATCTAAGATTGCCTTGAATTGATTTTAAAGAGAAATGGCTGTCACGTCTTTGCATTCATCTTTGATTCAAACACTTATTGCATCATCGGATAAATATAATTGGATGTGAAGTAATGTGGATGCTTAACACGTGGACTAACCAGACTTCTTGCACGCCAAACTTAAATCACTTTACGCCAGTGGTTGTCCTGCGGCCAAACCACTTTTTCGCTTTTTCGCTTCTTCTGTTCGATGAGGCTCGTCCCTGGTCCCAGAATCAGCATTGCGGACGGGGTGACTCGTGATTGTACCGTGCACGCTTCAGTCCTATTACATTCGGCAGTGTTGGAACAGTACGCTCTGGGGGATCAGTGAGTGACTTAGATGCTTCAGGCAACGGTCTGTTCGGAGCATCTATGGGCTTGGTACCGCTCACTTCGTCAGGGGATGTCTTCTGTGCTGCAGTTATGTTGTTGCCGGTTGCTACTGTTGAAGACAGAACACTTCGGCTATGCTCTATTTCTTGTGGCGTTTTCTGATAGTTGCTGGCATCTAAATCAACATCGGCGTATGCTGAATCCTCATCGTCCCAATGGTCAGAACTGGGAGCCTTTGGGAAAGGTACCTTTTTATTGTCGGTTTTGACGCCTGTTGGAGCTAGAGGAGCTAGACGCTGCACGTGGGTTCGGGCACCTTGACGAGATGGTTGTGCCTGGAGTGGTTTGGTGGCAATGTTTGGAGCGACGACTGTTGGATGGCCAGCATTTTCTTCCTCTTTTGGGACAATACTCTTATAGCTTCGGTCTGGAAGAGATTCAGTTTGTGCCAGCACAGAACACGGAGGCGTTAGCGGCTGATTGGGACGATGAAGAGAACTGATAACGATTTTCTCCTGAAGCTATATTAGGACTGATGTAAGAAGGTAAACACACACACCTTCGGAGCCTTCATCTTGCCCACAACTTCGAGGTATGACTTATCATAAAGGCAGTTCCCCAAGAGTGAGCCGAATATTCTCAAAGCTCTGTACAAAGATTGAGTGATGCGTCGCACATCAGAGCTGACCAACCGTTTAAGACCGTCAGTGACGGCTTCTTTCTTGCACTGTTCAACTCATTTCGGATGTGGACACAACTGAAGGATGGTTGCTTACCTTGTCTAAAGCATCACCTTTAGACTTGCAGTTTTCCACCTTCCCGTAGCCTATATCCTCATGGGACGTCCCGTCCTTCAAATAAACTCGGATCCTCGCTGTGACGCCTACATCGAACCTTCCCGTCTCTGGATTTTGATCGCACTCCACCGCTTTTCAGTGGCTCGCAGGAGAGTCAATAGACATACGCACATAATCCGTCTCGAGTTCTTTGATCTCAGTGTTCCAGCCATTGAACCCAAACACTTCATTCGCAAGACTGATAGCTCTCCAACCTTCGAGATAAGTAAGTTTCGTTCCACCGCCTCCCGTTCGCGTGCTAAGGTATTCTGGGCCTAATTTCCGCTGGAGCAAAGCCTGCAGCCTTTCGATCTGTTCTTGTGTCTGCAGAGTGGGAGTTGTGCCGCCCATTTCCGGCGGTAAAGAATAGGCGAACAGATTCGTAGGTCTCCCGTTCTCCGCAGTTGTTCTCGCAAATGGGTTGGTCCTCTTCATATTGCAATCGAAATCTGAAAGCGGAACCCTCAAATTCAAACTTGAGCGTACACACTGCGCAAGATAGGTAGCGAGATCAGCGCAACATAAGGCACACTGGATGATAACACGACAAGAGAAGGTCATAATATCGCATCATTGCATTCTCCATTCTATGAACTGGAACATGGAGTAAGGCAGTACAAGCGCGGAAAGAGTTTCACTAGTGCCCGTCAAAAGGTACTCTTTTCCTTCTCGATACCTCAAATGCTAAATATTGTAATCGTGTTCAAATCTAATTGATACGGGAAGGATGCACAGAGGAGGTTGACAGACTAAGATCAGGGCTCACCTATAAGTTCAGATGCGCCGACCGAGAGGAACCCCTGAACGCGCTCCTTCAATCTTTGAGCGTGTCTCTGTCGCTTCGTCTTTGTGAACACGTCACTTGCCCCGGACCCGAGGAAACCACCTGGTTTGGTAAGAACCAAAAAAGGTTGCCTCCAACCCGTTAAGAACCAAAACGGGGGCAAAGGTGGGAAAGGAAAGGAAAGGAAAGGAAAACAAAAACAAAGGGACAACATACAAATAGAGTAATCAACTTAGCAAGTGATTCACGTTTATTGTAAGTTATGCTTGAGCTGTGCCAGTTGCCGTAGAGGCGTTTGAATTCCTTTTAACTACCTCGTGCTAGATACATTCCTCAAAATATGAGGCGTTCCGCACTCGCTGACCCGCTCACTGGAACATTGGGTAGTTTGAAAGTGAGTGGAGGTGGAGGGGGCGATTCAGCCACTCTCAGGAAAGCCTTCGTTCCACCATCTTTCACAAGGCCCCCGAGTAGGAAACGAAACCGCGCCGATTACAACGAAATTGTGCCAGAGGAACCAGTAAGAAAGAAATCGCGGAATAAGAAGTCGACAAAGAATGACGACGACAGTGATTCGGAGGATGGCACGAAGAGGAGGAACATGTGGGATGACTATTCTGCTCTGACGCCTCGGAGGGTCTTTCCCGTGTTCAGAGTGACACCGAAGCAAAACAGCCTCTATTCAGGATTCAGGATACCCGCTGGCAACAATTCAAACATCCCAACTGAGCTCTCTGGAGCCGTCCTAGGAGCTCGCCGCCAGTCCGTCGTCATCCCTCGCCCACTCCATGACCCTATGGCGGAATCTGCCGTCGTTCTATATGATCCTACGGTTGACGACTTCGCCTCCCGTTTGCAAGCAGCAGCGCTCATAGCCAATGCTGCTGGGCAAGAAGAGAGTGAAGATTCATGCCACAAGAGTTTGGCAAAAATCCTTGGGATTGATAAGAAGAACATAGAAGTGGACAAGGTCCCAGTCGTTATCGATCCCAAAGTCGGCAAAATCTTGAGGCCACATCAAGTAGAAGGCGTAAAGTTTCTGTACAAATGCGTAACCGGAGCTGTTGTCGATGGCCAGTATGGGCAAGCTACTTTCTGGAAACGTCGACTATTTACTGACATTTCCGATCATAGTTGCATAATGGCAGATGCAATGGGGCTCGGGAAGACTCTTCAATGTATCACGCTCCTGTGGACTCTTCTGCGCCAATCTCCAATTCCAAGCAAGCCTACCATCGACAAAGCCATTGTTGCGTGTCCAGCGAGTCTCGTTTCGAATTGGGCAAATGAACTAGGTATTATGATTTGTTGACACCGTCTCATTGGTTTCTGAGTTCTGCAGATAAGTGGCTCGGCAAAGGAACCGTTCATCCAATCAGCGTGGATGGGAAATTGTCCAAGTCCGAGTTACATGCCCTTATACGCCAATGGACTGCACAACGCGGCAGAATGGTCAGCCAACCAGGTCAAACTTTTCCTATTTCATGACCAGAAAGTGAGACGATCTAAATCTGAAACCAGTCCTCATTGTTTCATACGAGGGTCTAAGTCGCTTGACCTCTGAATTAGGTCGAACGGAAGTGGGACTGCTGTTGTGTGACGAGGGCCATAGACTTAAGAACCAAGGTGTGATTTCAATACTGCATGCTCCATATTTCGTTCTCATTTGGCGTAGACTCTCAAACTTATAAGCTATTAAAAGAGTTGAATGTCAAACGCCGAGTGCTTTTAACGGGGACACCAATTCAGAATGATCTCACTGAATATTTTTCTTGTGAGAGGCTCTGCTGCAGCCACCCCGCCACATTTAATGCCTTATTCACAGTACTCAACTTCATTAACCCAGGCTACCTTGGGACCTCCCAAGAATTTCGCAAGAATTACGAGCTTGCCATTCTGCGCGGACGAGATTCCACTTGCAGTGACAAAGAGCGTCAACTAGGGGAGGAGAAGACCAGAGAGCTGGCTCAGAATGTCAACAAGTTTATTATTCGTCGAACAAACGAACTTCTTACTAAATATCGTGAGCAACTTCGAGGTATATTCTTTTCAGGTAGCTGACGCATGCACAGTACCGGTGAAGTACGAACACGTCGTCTTCTGCAGTCTCACGCAATTCCAACTTGACCTTTATCGTCGTTTCCTCGATTCAGACATCACAAAAGCTTTGCTCAAGGGCAAAGAGTCTCAACCGCTTAAGGCAATAAATCTTCTCAAAAAACTGGTGAATCATCCCGATTTATTAGATCTAGCCAATGAGATCCCCGGCAGCGAACACGTATACCCTGAAGGCTACAATCAATCCGAGAAAAGCTCAAGGAGAGAATTTACGGCAGAACTAGGTGGCAAAATGGCTGTACTGGAGAGATTTCTTTACAAGATCAATGTAGAGACGACGGACAAAATCGTACTGATCAGCAACTTCACGCAAACGTTGGATCTCATGGAGAAGTTGTGTCGACAACAGGGGTAAAGTATTTATCAGAGGGAGTTTGACTCTAATAAGATTATGTGGCAGGTACGGCTACTTCAGACTAGACGGCACCATGACCATCCAGAAGCGACAGAAACTTGTCGATAATTTCAATAATCCTCATGGGAAAGAGTTCGTGTTTTTGCTGAGCAGCAAAGCCGGCGGGTGTGGGATCAACCTGATCGGAGCTAACAGGCTCATTCTGTTTGATCCAGGTGATGGCCTCCGTGTCTCCAGTGCTGCGTATGTTAATACAATGAAGTTCTTCAGATTGGAATCCGGCATCAGATCAACAAGCTTTAGCTCGAGTATGGAGGGATGGACAAAAGAAGACCTGTACGTTAGCCCAGTGTCCTCACAACTTTCGCATGACAATCGGGTTCAGGTTTTGTCTATCGCTTCATTGCAACTGGCACAGTGGAAGAGAAAATCTTTCAGCGGCAAGCGCAGAAGCAGCAACTTTCCTCATGTGTCGTGGATGAGAAAGAAGACGAGATTCGACATTTCTCCAGAAATGAGCTACGAGAGCTCTTTAAACTCAGGAAAGACACAATTTCGGACACACATGACATGTTTAAGTGCAAAAGGTGCAACAAGGATGGCGTACAGATAGCGAAAGCACCTGCTATGCTCTATGGTGACACATCCACGTGAGTGTCTGTCTCCACTTATGTGACCAGCCACTTGACCAAGGCATTAGCTGGAACCACTTTTCAGCCCAGTGTCTCGCCAAGATCCACGACGATATGTTACGGGCTGAGACAGGACTAGGAACTGTTTCCAGCGTATTCCAATTTGTTACCACAGTTGCATGAGCCTCCTTCCCCGTGTCATGCGTAAATTTGATCATGCAAAATCCTGGATTTTGAAATGTCGAAGTCAACAGGAACACAATATTTACCGAGATTAAAATTTACCGGATTTGACATTGACTCCACTGATATGTGGCGTACTAGTATCGCATTCCTGACGAAAGATTTTGAAGACTTGCATTGGGTAGAAATGATAAAAATCCAGGAAAGCGTACATTACTATGAATAGGTACATGCAATTCTTAGACCATACTATCTCTCAGGGATTCAGCGAAGGCTAATTGACTCAAGGATTTGACTAAGTCTTGCTTTTCTGCGACATGTAAGCAAGATTGTGGAATATGTCGAAGCTGTTCACTTGAAGTCGCACAGACGGAAACAGTCTGGGCAACTCTGCTCGCCATCTCTGCCGCAGAAATATTTAGTTTCATGTTAGTCGAGTCGTATCTTCTTGTCAACTGGCCAAGGGAAGATACAACAGTTGGATCCACTCGTGAGACTTCCCGATCCTGGATTAGATCCGCATACTTGAGATATAGATCACCACCCTGAGCAAAGTGCGGGACGACCGTGGCTCGTATAGAGTCAAACAAAGAGCGGACTAAGCGAACATCGTTACTCAGAACAGCTTCAGGAGCGAGGTTGGCGACGACAACATCATGAGCTCGAATCTGTGACCCAGCTTGTAGGAGATTCTCGCGAGTGCCTACCCGGTCGCCCTTGTAAGAGGAAAAGGTCGCTTTACTGTCGTATATCCATGCCACAGGGATGCGCAATGTCTCAATGAGGTAGTTTTGATCGTTTATCTTCACAGATTCGATGTTCCGAGTGAGGATATCTCGAATAGCAATTTCTCGACTGACACAGGTGCTCAATAAGTTTAACACTCAAAAATACGCCGAACTCACCATTCTGGCAGCTCCAGGTGCAGCAGAACAAAAATAGCCCATTTCCAAGCCCCATGAAGCTCCAACTGACTGGCGTAGCTCAGAGTTATCCTATCAGCTCGGTGACTATGACCTTCGACCGCATCACCATTTTGATATTCAATGGGAATGGTCTCTTCACGGTCGTCGAGGTCACGAATGTGAAGCGCCCTGGAGAAGACAACGTAAAGGTGCCAAGGGATGCTATAATCGAGGGCATCAGGACCGTAACTTCGTGGGGAAAGAGCCGCTTCGAGAGGATAGTCGACGCTGCAGAAAAGTTGAAGTAACTCGTAGATGGAGTCATGAACCGAATGAGTCTTGCTGGCACTATCTATATACCACGGGAGCGGTTTTGTCGCCCCACCAACCCGTTTGGTGCTCTGCGTGTAGGACGAAAGAGCGGAACCAATATCCGCGCAATGTACGCCATACCAAAAATGAAGCCCGAAAACTCTCTTCCAATCCAAGCCATTTGTCATACTAACTTCCTCTCCTCTGATATTTGGAATGATGTGCGTGTTCCCATCCAAAAGCTCGTAGATCTTCCGTAAATCTGTTGGAATGTGGGGGTCAACCTGGTCTTGCTTCCAGGTGGACAACTGAAGCGCAATATCGTTACGAAAGGTCTCATCCCCGCCTATCTGACTCAGAAGGGTTGCTAAGCGAAGGTTTTTGGCGTCAAGACTAGACTGGCATGCTCGATCTACTTGAAAGCCTGTCAACAACGCGAAAATTCGAGCGTAATGCGAATCTCTAGCAGACGAAGAAGGAAGAGAGTCCTCCACGTCTTTGGCCACTGTGTGCTCTAGCCAATGTGAAAAACCATCGCGGCGCTTGTGAGCGAGAATATGTGACAGAACGTCTCGGTCCTTTGGAGTGCATCCCAAGTCGACTTCGTCAAAGAGAACTTCGCAAAGACGGTAAACAATTGCTTTATGTGAACGATCATCTCGAGGGAACTGCGAGGCCAAATCCGCAAAACGAAGTGAGGATCGTGGTATCGCCTGAGGTATTCCCTCTACGTCCTCAATTATCGTATGCTGCAGGTGGACCGAAAGCGAGGTGTCCAAGTGCAAGTCGGACTCCTCCTTCACTTTTCGAATGACTACAGTTCCCTTTGGTGGACTATAAACACATCAGGAAATCGTTCCATGTCGACTTGGAGCCTTACTTCGAGGTTGCTCCGCTAAGCTTGCCGAGATAGACTAATTGGCCTTTTGAACCCCAGCTTGCACGAAACGATCGACCCAACATCAAGCCAGCATCCACAGAGCTGCTTGGAGCAAAATGTGATGCCGTGTTACGCATATCGTACCGTTTCACGGGGTGCGACCTTACCGGAATATTCGGTGGAGTAGTTGGCTAAAAGGAGGTTTTAGTATGACAAGTATTAGGGCAAGGGAATACAGACCTTGAGCAATGAAAGGTGAGCAACGGCTGATCTTGACGAAGGGGGAGCAGGAACATTGATCGAGACAGGAGAAGACTCTGCGGCAAAAAGAGAAGCTTGCATGACGGCAACACGCTTCGGTTCTAATCCCAGCTTCTTCGGCCAGGGTTCGCAGATCGATGCGGAAGTGGTTACTCGATACCTGGCCATCGAGGATTGCGGCAACTTCTCGTCGTCGTCAGACTCTGTCTCAAGGCCGCTGTCTTCATCTCGAGATATCAACTTGATGTAGCGAGACGGGGCAAATTTGGCCACTCCTACCTGGGGAGAAGGTGGATCACTGTCTTCTGTCTCGCTTTCTCGGTCGTCCTCTTCCTCTTCCTCGTCAGTTCCTTCCGCCAAAGACTTGCGAGGCGGCAAATCGTCTTCCATCCCATCCGAAGGGCTGACCCTAACGTCGACATCGATGTTAGGCTTCCCCAGTTCTGAATCCGAGGCCGAATCCTCGTCATCGCTGTCGTAAAGACCGTAACGCGAGAAGTGTTGAACCTGGAAAGTCCAGGTACCAGTCTCGGCGGCATAATCGACAAATTTTGTATCGGGCATTTTCTTCAGTCTTTTAATGTGTTTGATGACCCGAGTATCGTCAGGATCTTTGACAGGATCTCTGGTGGCTTTGTCATGAGGCCAGCACTGTTCTAGGCGAACAACTGCTGGAACGTTGATGCCTTCTCCCACAGAAGGCTTCTTTGCCACGTACCCAGTCGGGTACACATTTATGCTTCGATCAGAAAATTGAACCGCTTTTCCGAGAAGATCTTTGAATTGATGCAACTGGGACAGATCGACTGGTTTCATGAACTTGACCGAACCATGGCCTTTCCGTCCAACTTCCAAGTCAGGGAAAGCTTTAACGTCACGCAATGTAGCGATATACTTCAACGAGGGCTTGGTGTAGTACTGTCCGTCCTTGAGTGACGCTATGTCCACGTCCCATTCGCTTTGAACTAAACGAGCGTTGTCCTCCTCTTCCTCAGACGCCAAAGGCTGGGATGTCGTAGCAGGTAAGCGAGTAGCAGCAGATGGAGGTATAGAAGAAGTCAGAGAGTCTAAGCTTTGGCTGGTATTCAGGGATGACTCTTGGGGGTTATTGCTGAGGGAGCCGTTCGGAATCCCTTTGTGTTGAAATGGAGATAGGTAGGCAGATTTCTCCAAATTTGAGTCAAGCTGAATGGGTTTCTGCTTAGCAGATATCAAGAAGTCAAGCTGGTTTGTTGCTGGAGAACTGGCGAGGTCTCTAGAGGGAAGAGCACGCGCTATCAGCTCCTCTTTAGTCACCGTCCGGTCGATCACCAGCTTCTTCACGCTGGACCTTGGTTGGAAGGCAAGAGGGCTGACAGTGACGTCTTCTCCCAATCCTACTCCAAATTTGAGGGGAGAGTTCGTGCCACTTCCTGGACTCCCGGGTGAGGAAGCTGGAGAACCTGATACGTCAAGAGCATTCCCAAATGACGGAGAGCTAAAGCCGCGAATTTTTTTTACGCTTGACCTCGATGGTGAAGAAGTACGAAGCATTGACATTAGAGGGGGTTGCTTCTTGGTGTTGGAGACCAGACTGGTCTGAGAAGCCGTTGAGGATTTGAAGTTAGCGAAGAGAGAGCTGTTGCCGTATGGATCTTGGTCGACAGATGCGTGAAGTGCTGGAAGTTGTTGAGTTTGTGGGAAAATGGAATTCCCTAAGGGAGTATTCGTGGAGCTTCCCAGCGAAGTTGTGTTTAAAGTGGACGCGCCGAAAGGAGAAGTGGTATTGGTAACCCCAAAGGTCGATGCACCAAACGGGTTGGTGGAAGCAGTTGTGGATGCAAAGGGGGCAGCTGGCTGAGAAGACGCCCCGAGTCCGAAGGTGTTGGTAGATGGCGCTGTACTGGTAGCGAAAGGGTCTGTGTCACAGATGAAGGGACCTGTTCGACTCGACGAGGAAATACGCTTACTCGCAGGATTGGACGATGTAGTGGTTCCAAAGCCACCAAATGGTTTCGGTGCTGTTGACGCCGCAGTACCAAAGGAACCAAAGGTAGTAGCAGGCTTTGCTGCAGTTACTGTTCAAGTATGAGCATATATTATAGGATGAAAGGTCTGACTGACATCCAAAGGTGCCGAAACCGCTTGTTGAAGGCTGAGTGGTGCTGCCGAAAGCGCTGGTTTGAGGCTGAGCCGTGGCTCCAAACGCGTTCGAAGCAGGGGCGGTTGAACCAAATGCAGAGTTCGTGGCATTCGACGTAGACGAGCCTGTGGTAGAAATGAAATCTTAGTATTTGCGCTGGAAGACATTCTCACCGAAGGCTCCTCCTCCAAATGTCGAAGCACCAAACGGCTTGGTCGCACTAGTACCTCCACCAAATGCTCCGAAACCACTTGTCGCAGGCGTGGTAGATCCAAATGTGCTCGTTCCGGTGCCACTGAAAGCGGTGGATGTGGCTGGTGCAGCCGCACCAAAAGCTGACGTTGACGCAGGTGCACCAAAAGCAGACCCTGTACTTGAAGATCCAAAACCAGTCCCCCCACCGAAAGCTGAAGGTTGTGATGTTGACCCGAAGGCATTCGGCGTTGAAGTGCTTCCAAAGCTGTTCGTGCCTCCTGTTCCGAAAGCAGAAGGTGTGGATCCAAAAGCGGAAGTTGTTCCGCCACCGCCGAAAGATGTCGTATTGGTACTCCCAAAAGCACTGTTCGATGCAGGAGCACCAAAAGCACTTACAGTTGTACTAGTACCAAAGCCACCTGCGCCAGCGGTGGGGGTCTTCCTTCCCTGCAGATAATCCATCACTCTCAACTCTTCGTGGCTCATGTTTCGATAAGCGGGCATTGCGCTGATGCTTTGGAAGACGCTCGTCGTCGAATCGCCAGCCTGCTTTTCGGCCTGTGCAACAAATGGAGTGGTGGTGCCATTAGTAGGTATTCCTGGTGCGGCTGGACTGGACCCGAATGCGCTCGCTGCTAATGCAATCATGTAACCACCCATTAGCAAAAGGATCTACGCACGACCAAATGCACTTGTCGACGGTTGAGCACCGAAAGCGCTCGTCCCTGTCCCAGCTCCAAAGCCAGTGTTACCAGATGTTCCAAACGCGCCAGTGCCGCCACCACCACCAAAAGTCCCAGTATTAGACCCTGTAAGCATTTAGCCACCAGAAAGTAACAAGCGAAAGGAGATTATACCTCCGAATCCACCACCACCACCAAAGGCGCTAGTTCCAGCTCCTTGTCCAAAAGCACTTGTTCCCGTCCCCCCAAAGGCGCTTGTCGATGTCCCAGAGGCACCGAAGGCATTGGATGTGCTTGGCTGTCCGAATGCACCTTCCAACAACCCTGTAAATAAAAGACTCTAGATATTGTGGCGTGCGTACCAAAGCCTGAGGACTGCTGTTGTTGTGGCTGCCCAAAAGCACTTCCAGTGTTACCAAACCCTGGAGTTGTCGTCACTACTTTATATCCCTAACATGAGACGACACACCAAATCCTGTGTTTTGCTGTTGTTGGCCAAACGCATTCGTCTGCTGATTTGACTGTCCAAACGAGCTGGTGCTCGCTCCGAATCCAGGACGCGACTGCCCAAACATGACGCCTTCGAGCTAGACCAAATCTCTCTTGCTGTCCTTCGCGTCCTTCGTGGTTTTGTTTTCAGATCCTTGTCATGCACGATATTAGGGTCAGGGTCATTCCACAGTAACACAGTATCACCCTCAGTTAACTTCAATGAGCAACTCTTCTTCTCAAATCAGCCTCAATACTCTAGCAGCTATCTCTACAGCACGCTCAGGCTCTAATTCGCCAAGTCTGAGGAGGAACTTTAGCATGGATAATGCCGCCAAGGGCAAGCATAAATTGGTGGATGTTGGATCGGAAGACGAGGATGAGGTAGACGTTTTAGACAGGAGGGATAACACCTATGAAATAGACGAGGACGAAGGCCATGAAAGCCAAGGACTGTTAGAAGGTGAGATAAAAACAGGCAGCAAGGTGGGTTTCCCTGTGCAGCTGGCTTCCCACATTTCAACTTGACTCCCAGCGCGTGCGCCAATCCACCCTGAAGGCTTCAACGTCAAATATCAAGCTACAAAGCGGAAGTTCACCGATAGATGGGTCTGGTAGCAAATCACGGACAATTCCTCTTCCTGGCTCATCACCTCGTCATAAAACGCCACCAAGAAGGCAGCTCTTTCCTCCAAATGTTGTGAAGAACTCAAAGTACAACATTATAACATTCTTGCCTCTTGTGCTCTACGAACAGTTCAAATTCTTCTTTAATTTATACTTCTTATTAGTAGCGCTCAGCCAATTAGTGCCGGCACTTCGAATCGGTTTGTTCCCAGACTTCCTCACAATATTTTGACTCACCAGATGAGCTGCAGGATTCCTTATCACCTACATTCTTCCTCTCGCATTTGTGTTATTTGTCACCCTCTCTAAGGAAGCTGCAGACGACTACACCCGTCATGCACGAGATCGGGCCGCCAACTCCCAACTGTATACCATCCTCGATCCCCTTTCATCCTTTCTTCCCGATCCTGCGGACACCCATAGCATTGGTAACGACGACGAGACAGACCCAGTCTCCCCGAGTCACAGGATGCATCCCCTTCCCCCCATAAAGCCCGTTCCGGCATCCAAGCTCAAGGTTGGCGACTTGGTCATGTTGTCTCAGAATGAAAGAGTACCAGCAGACCTAGTTCTCCTCCAAACGAGCGATGAGAGCGGTACATGTTTTGTGCGGACAGATCAACTTGACGGAGAGACGGATTGGAAGCTGAAGGTGGCGACAGAGAGGACTCAGCGAATGAGGGCGGCAGAACTTCTCGCTATTAGAGGCCATTTATGGGCGGAGGCACCCAAGAAGGACATACACGATTTCAAAGGCAGCTTGATTCTTCAGGGGGAATCCACGCGGTTGGACATTCTCATTGACGAAGCCTGCTCACCTAAGAAAGCTGACGACTTGACTGTGCCACTGAATGTAGAAAACATTCTGTGGGCGAACACTGTGCTAGCAGCAGGAACGGCAATCGGCCTAATCGTCTACACCGGAAAAGAGACTAGGGCCGTTATGAACACGAGCCATCCCCAAACGAAAGTCGGCCTACTGGATCACGAAATCAATAGTCTCGCAAAGGTACGTTGTTCACAAAGTAAGGCCGACTTTTAAAAGGAAACAGATTCTATGCGCGGTTACCTTTGCGCTATCCCTTCTTCTCGTTGCTCTCAACGGCTTTCGAGGTTGGTGGTACGTTTATGTCTTCCGGTTTCTTATCCTTTTTTCGTCCATTATTCCTATTTCGTGAGTTATTTCGCCGCCTTCTTGCATGCGATAAATGGAATGCAGACTTCGAGTCAACTTGGATATGGGGAAAACGGTTTACGCATCACAGATTCAAAGAGATCCGGAAATTCCTGAAACTATCGTCCGCACCAGTACCTTACCGGAGGAGCTCGGAAGGATCGAATATCTTCTTAGCGACAAGACAGGCACTCTCACTCAAAATGGTGAACCTCGTTCACTTGTAAAATTCAAGGGCTGATTACGTTGATTAGAAATGGATCTCAAGAAACTCCATATGGGCACCATGAGTTATGGACATGATTCAATGGACGAAGTAACTTACCAGTTATCCGTCGCATTCGGTGCAGGTGACCTTGGTAACACTGGTCATGGTCGCAAGACTAGCCTGACCACTGGTTTCGCCCTCGCGAGTCGCGGAAGAAGGGATATGTCATCGAGAGTGAAAGATGTCGTGTTAGCTCTAGCTCTCTGCCATAATGCAAGTCTCA
This sequence comes from Atractiella rhizophila, assembly GCA_021432655.1. Taxonomy (NCBI): domain Eukaryota; kingdom Fungi; phylum Basidiomycota; class Atractiellomycetes; order Atractiellales; family Hoehnelomycetaceae; genus Atractiella; species Atractiella rhizophila. Next base: position 96,839 of record MU271243.1, read on the forward strand.
TTCTCCCATTCCCTTCCCTCCTAAACTGAAGTTTGTTTTCAGGTAACTCCTGTCAAAAATGACGACGGCACGGCCATTTATCAAGCTTCATCTCCAGACGAAGTGGCAATCGTCAAATGGACAGAATCTGTCGGTCTCCGCCTAGTTCACCGCGACCGCGTTACCATCAAACTAGAGGCACCTAACAAGTCTTTGCTCTGCTTCGAAGTCCTTGAGATCTTCCCTTTCACTTCAGAATCAAAACGTATGGGCATTGTTGTCCGGGATCTCTCCAGCGGCGAAATCATGTTTTACCAGAAAGGTGCAGACGTGGTGATGGCGAAAATAGTGCAGTACAACGATTGGCTCGAGGAAGAATGTGGAAATATGGCCCGTGAGGGTCTGCGCACGCTCGTGATGGCAAGGAAGAAGTTGAACGAGGAAACATGGCGAGAGTTTCAGCGGCAATATCAAGCGGCCAAAATATCGTTGCAAGATCGTAATGAAGTAATGGCGGAGGTTGTGAGGAGCCACTTGGAACGTGATCTAGAGCTGTTAGGAGTCACTGGCGTTGAAGATAAACTACAAGAGGATGTGAAGATGACCCTTGAGCTGTTGCGGAATGCTGGCATCAAGGTTTGGATGTTAACAGGAGACAAGATCGAAACTGCAACATGCATCGCTATTTCTACCAAACTTGTGGCTCGAAATCAGTACATTCACCAGGTCGCGAAGCGTAAGCGCCTATTGTAGATTCAAATACCGAGCTGATCCTATGCTAAAGTCAGATCTTCGGCCGAAGCTCGAGACATGCTCGAATTTCTGCAAACCAAACCGGACTGTTGCTTGGTCATAGATGGAGAATCACTTCAGCTTTGTCTCCAGCACTTCTCGACAACTTTTATATCCATCACTACGCAGCTTCCCTGCGTTGTTGCATGCCGTTGTTCGCCCACACAGAAGGCAGATATCGCTCTACTAATCCGGTCGCATACAAAGAAAAGAGTGTGCTGCATTGGCGACGGCGGGAACGATGTGTCTATGATCCAAGCCGCAGACGTGGGGATTGGAATCGTTGGAAAAGAAGGAAAACAAGCTAGCTTAGCTGCTGATTTTAGCATAAACCAGTTCAGTTTCCTGACAAAACTACTTGTTTGGCACGGAAGGAACAGCTACAAGCGAAGCGCGAAGTTGGCACAGTTTGTCATTCATGTGAGCTGTCACAGCACTGAACTCTCCCTGCTAATCGATATTCTTGTAGAGAGGGCTTATTATCAGCATCATTCAGTGCACATTCAGTATGATCTTTTATTTCAGCCCGATTGCCATGTAAGTGCCTTTACTCCGGAAAGGGTAGCACCTAACAATCCGCACTAGATACCAAGGATGGCTTATGATCTGCTTTCCCACCGTTTACACCATGGCTCCTGTCTTCAGTTTGGTCATGGACACGGATATCAACGAGGATCTTGCTCTTCTGTATCCAGAACTATACAAGGAACTCACAAAGGTGTGTACACAACCAATCTGGGCTCGTTCTCATCTGCTTGCAGGGCCGCTCGCTATCATACAAAACATTTTTTCGTTGGACAATGGTGTCCGTTTATCAAGGAGGGCTCATCATGATTCTTTCTCTTTTATTATTCCAAACCGATTTCATCAACATTGTCTCGATCTCTTTCACTGCTCTCATCCTCAATGAGTTGATTATGGTTGCTTTGGAGGTGAGGATGTTGTATGGATCCCGAATTCACCTCATATCCCCACAGGTCACAACGTGGCACACTTATATGGTCATTTCCGAGCTCGTGAGTATAACAATATACGCCGCCAGCATTTTCCTACTGCCAGAATATTTCGGTGAGCCTCCGCCATTCTTAACCAGGCTCATTCACTTCCTGACACCTTTTAGACTTAAACTTCGTCTTGACTGTCGATTTCGTTTGGAAGGTCGCCTTGATTGTCTCAGTCTCAGCAGCACCGCTATGGGTGTACAAACTAGCCAAAGCAAGGTGGGCTCCAGCAAGTTATACAAAGTTAAGGGATCATTAGTTTCATTTGTATTGATACCCTTTGTATTCAATGTCTCAGCTGCTGCGCTTAGTTTCCCTAGACTGTCGCAGATTTGTTCTACCATGGTCGGCTATGATGCTTAAAGCAACCTGAACTGATGAACTCTAGATTTTCCAGGCAAACTTTTTCATCTGTGAGGTGCACGGAAAAAGGTAGAAGTTGCAACTGGGTAGAACCGAGAATCCAGAAAAGACTGAAGTGAGTCATGAGCGAAAGATCCGCCCTTCCAACAAATTGTAGAATGCGAAGTGAGGTCATCACTTGTTTTTACAACCACTTCGCCATTCCCTCTCAGCAGATCAGCTCACTCAAGTGAGTTTTCATGCGTCCTAAAAGCGCAAAAGCTTCATACGGCACCTCCCAACAGCTCTCCCTCACTAGATTCGCTCAGTTCAAGATAATGGCGGATATGGCAGGAAAATGATGGCAGCAGTGGAGGACAAGGTGGAATGACGTCCTCTGAGTCTCTGGAGAATTTTTTCGCGGGAGGAATGTCTGGCGCTTCGGGAAATAATTGGGGGGAGAGGGGATTGGCAAGTGGTCTGAGAGAAGGAGAAGTCGGAGAAGGGATAGGAAGCCAAGTAAGGGAGGATCGTGCTGTATCGGGTTCGCACGTGTCGGGACCTGGTGGCATGGAATCAGGAGCAGGAAATCCGGAAAACGCATCGGATCGAGCTTTCTTTGACTCTTTACAACGCCTGGCTAAGGAAGGACGACTTCAAGGCATCCTGAACACGTCGGGTTGGGTGAATACTTCCGAATCGGCATCACAGGTAGCCACCACCAAGTTCCTGAATTCTATCAGCAACCTCGTTCAAAATCTCACCGGTTCGGTTACGAAGGAGAAAGAAAAGGAGGGAGGAATGCCTGTGATAGACGGGACGGCAAGAGTTTCAGGCGCTTGTCCTCAAGTGAGTGTTTCGTTTGTCGTTGGGAAAATGATGCTTGGAGTTTTGGGCGTCCGCCAGCCAGCCAGCGTTGTGCGTGCAGGACTGGTTAGCCAGGCTGCAGAAGCTGTTCCGTCAGCTTGCGTTGCGTTTTGCGTGAGAGCAGTTAGCCTGGTTAAAATTATACAACTGTGTAGGCAGTTGTAATGCGTTGCGTCACTGGTTAGCCAGCTCTTGCAGCGGTCTTGGCAGCTGCATTGCGTTGCGGTACTGGTCAGCCAGTTTTCTCTCACAATTGTGCGGACAACTGCATTCTTTGCATTACTGGTTAGCCAGTTAATGCAGCTGTGTTGGCAGTTGCCTGCGTTGTGTTGCTGGTTAGCCAGTTAGTACAGCTGTGTTGGCAGCTGCCTGTGTTGCGTTACAGGTAGCTGGATTGTGTTGGGGACTGCATTATGTCCCAGTTTTTGTCTTAATACAGTTGTGTTGTAGGCGGTCATGGTGTGTTGTGTTTCACACCAAGTTTGGGGGGTTGTAGTTGAGAACGGAGTTGATGAAATGTGCGGTGGAACAGTGGCTGCATGTCAAGTTGTATGAACATGCGAAGAAGAATCCGCACACATTCCTCGAAACGGCCGCTCATTCGCCAGGATTCAACAAAACACGTACCCCCAACATGTCAGACAAAGTCGCAATTGATCTCAACCTGGGCACCACGGCTTAGGCTACCAACTCGGTGGATCATATCCTGAAGAACTTCAAAGGAAAGGACAAGCTGCTCTCCTTTGATGAATGGTACGGGGCAGCAAAAGTTCTTTGAGAATTTTCCGAGAGGCAGTGGACAACCATGAAGGGCTGGCGGCGTGTTGGGAAAGATACATCAATTTGTGGAGGGTATCTACTATGGCAAGAGGAGAATTGGCCGGTCATCTGCGATGCAGATATCTGCCACAGGAACCAACACGCCGTTTCAGGAAAGGATCTTGGGAACGGGGTGAGAGCATGGCCCGATATCAGCAACTCGGCTGTGTTCGAGTCGCTGTATCAGTTAGTGGTATGAGAATCGCTTCATTTGATTGTCTCAAGACCATCCGCGGCACCTTTCCCTTCACCTTCGAATTGCCCACCTTCCCAGAGAAACAGCCAGCCCTTTCAGAGCGGCTCCACATCCCCCTACGAGAGACGTCAATCGGCAGCGGGTAGCGTCGCCTTTAGCTGTTGCATACAGTGTGGGAAGGATAAAGTGGTCTGCAGTAGTAGGACATGTAGGTTGATTGCAGGGTGCGGCAGTTACGTTGCTGGGCTTAAGAATAGGGCTGTGGTGCAAGGAAATGACCACAGTTGCGGGAAAGCCTATCAAGAAACAATCCCTTCCTCGCTCCACCCTCCTCGACCCTCATGGACACATCACATGCTCTCAATTCAACATCAACCATTGGAACTTCAACACCAGCTGCAAGTACAACCATTCGTGCACTATCTGTAGAGGAGCCCATTCAGCCCAACAATGCCCATCCGTCGAAACTAGGCGCGGCAGCACCACTTCCTCCTCATCCTGAACGAATTCTTCCTTCGCCGCCGCTGACGCTCTCTAGCAAAGACTTCGTGCGTGCAAAGGAATTGGTGACGCCTCTCAATACGCCGGTGTGGATTAATGGTTTAACAGTTTCAGGATTCCTGGATCAGTTCCAAGATGTGTTTTTTACTCTGGCTCACAGTTTCAAATGGACTGACTCAACTCCCCCCTTCCTTCTCTTCCAAAACCGCTGCCGCCATGTCCTTGAATGAATCCCATCCACACTCGTACTTCTCCGTTTCTGCCCTTGCATTCACTGGCTGAGGGCCGCCGTCTTGTCCTGCCCCTATCACTCACTCCTCTCCCTCATCCAACCGCCTTTATCCACCAGCTCTGTTTCTTCCACCTTTTCCACAACCACCAAGGGACTTTCCTGTCCTTGGGGAAAGATAAATCTTGTATCAATCGAAATTCTCCTGGCTCTGACTTGGGAACGATTGCCAATGGCGATGACTGAAAAGGGGAGCCCAGCAGTTCCTCAACTTGCTCCTTTGTAAACGGACCCGCATACCGCTCTAAAAGCACCTCCGCTGCGTACTCATCTAAGAATGATTGGTATTGCACAGCTGAGGGATGGTTGTCGGGAGTGAAGGCCCCACCTGGCGCACAGGCCGCGGTCATGGACGTCAAGTCCGCCTTTTGCCTCATCCCCTCTCATCCATCCGTTCGATGCTAGCTTGTCTTTCAGATCTGGCCAGGACATTTCTACATCGACATGTGCGGTTGCTTCGGTTTGGCACCAATGCCAATGTTCGACTGTCGAGTAGGGGATGTGTTGGTGGCGCTCGCAGAGTTCCATGGTTACGGCCCATCAAGGAGTGGGTGGGCGACAAGGCGATTTTTCGTTTCCTGCCTTACAAATATGACCTAGCAGGCTTCTTCAACAGCATGGTCTCTTACAGCGTGGTGTGGAAAGAGGCGAAATGCAAGGATTTTGCGTTTCGTTGCCCGTATGTCAGTTTCGAATGGGATCTTTCGTTGAAGACTGTAGAGTCGAAATGGGAGAAGTATGACAAAATCTTAGGAACGGTGCGAGAGTGGTTGGGGGACAGGTTTGTGTACATGGCCAAGGACCTGGTACACCTCACGTACATCATTCTTCAACACAAACCATACTCGGCCAGCTTAATCACATTTCGGAAGGAATCGGGTTTCCAGCCTTCAGTGCCCTGCTTGCTCAACAACTCAGTCCACGCGGATTTGGAAGTCTGGCTCTTTTTCCTCACTCACACCCCCATTCGCCAGCTAATCCCTTCTGTTGCTCCGGTCGACATCTCTTGGATCGGAGACACGTCTACATCGTTCAGGATGGCGGGTATTATTGGCGATTATGCAGCACTTTGGGTATGGAAGGGGGGACTTGTGGAAAATACGTGGACTGGATGGGGTGAAATGCTCACGGGGAATTGGGGTTGAGATTACTGGATTGGATGCTGGAGAAAGGTTTTCTTCGTTTAGGACCGCATGGACAAACAATACTCGTCAGATCAGACAATTCAGGAGTTGTAGGTGCTGTCAACCGAGGAAGGTCACAAAACGTTCCGATCAATGAGTCGCTGAAATGAGTGTACCAGTTGCAATTCACCAGGGGTCTGACAGTGCACTCCCAGTATTCAGCGGGTAAGGAGAGTCGCTCAGATGCTCTGTCCAGAGGTTCTTTTTCGCGTTTTTGTCATGATTTTCTTCATTGCAAGATAGTAGAGATTATGGTCCCTTAAGAAATTTGAGGGTTTTATGGCCAAAGCCATATGAGGCTTCATTCGATTTCATGTAACCAACAGTATGTTGTAGCAATTTACTTTTTACTTTTTCAGTCTTCAGTTCATTGGTTTGCTGTATGGGCGCATGGGTTTTTCATCAAATTATCACCAGCATGGCGTATTAGCAGATCTCTTTGTACTCAGTGACGATGTGCAAATCCCAATTATCAATGTTGTTTTTACTTATATATAAACTGCCGGTTGGAGGAAGAGAGGCAAGTACATTGGAGCTTGATGGGCCATCACCATCACCATCATACCTCCTTACCAGGACCTTGTCCAACACGCGCAACAATCGGCTTATCGTTGACTACTGGCTTACGATCCATAGATTTTGTTTCCAAAGGTCAAAGCACAAGATAGAATTTTACAGTGGAAACCAGAGCAACAGCTAAGCGGTCTACAGCCACCCTCAACTTCAAACCCTGGTTGCCCTCACATCTGCATCTTCCCTGGACGAATCAATGTGTAAATCATACGGTTCAGGATTAGCGAAGTAACTAGAATACTGCGAAAAGATGAATTACCTTTTTTGGTTTGACGAGATAGGGAGAAGCTACCGTGCCTAGCAAACCGGAGTATGTACGACCCCCAGAGAAATATATCCCTCTTCATAACGCGACTGTCAGGCTTGCCACTACGCATTACCGAAATGCACCATTTGAAGTCACGTGACTCACTTTACCACATCATGGGAGCGTGTGTCTACTCGTCGCCGCTTTGCTCATGCCCACGCTGTTCGCCGATTTCCCCTTTCTCATACGAATCGCCCCTCAGCAAACCTTACACATTTCGCCGGTCTGCACCATCCCGTTTTCGCCTCACTACCCATTCTCTCTAGTACTGCTCAGTATCTCTTATTTCTGAGTATTCCCTTTATTGCTTTCCTGAACTAGTTACCTTACATGTTTCAAGAAGCATGTGTTACAGTTTATGGCAGTGCCTTTACATATGTATATATACATCAAGAAGTAGTGGTGGTGATCTCAGAGTATTCTCTTATGTTTACCTCCACTACAGGTTAGTCTTCTCATGCCATACTATAACTTAGGTTTACCTCCACTACAGATGCATCGCCCATTGGCGACCACACATAGTGTCAGCCCTAACAGAAGAATACTCTCCCTACCTTTCAGAACAGCAAAACTTAAAAAATGTCGGAGGTTTGGGGAGATATGGAAACGCGCGAATCACCGACGAGCGAAGAACGCATCTTGCACTAGAAAGAATGTTCTAAACTCTACACCTCACAACGGAAAAACAGTTCAAAAAACTCGAACGAACACCTTATAACAAGTTTCAACCAACAAAACGCGCAAAACTCCCAGAATGCGAACGAAATTGCGCAACTGAGGTCCGACGTCCAAACACAAACGACCGAATTTTGCAATTATTGGACTCCAGACTGCCCCCTCCTAGAGACAGTGGAACCACCTCTCCGTTTTATCACGAACAGACCCAATACCTCAAACTTACTCTCCTCCATCTATACCTCAGACCGCCCAAGTAGCACCATATGCAGGTATCAAGCTTGCTCCACCTTCAATCGTCAAAGGAGTGCCTAACACAGCTCCGGCATTTTTACGCGAAATTTAAGTCTACATCTTTACCGTTCCAGGCTAATTCCCGACCGAAAAATCGAAAATCCTATTTACCTTCTCTTACATGAAAGAAGGCGACGCAGAAAAATTCGCTGCTGGGATTTTGCACCAACTTGTCGAAAATCAGGAAAAAGTTTCGTGGGAACAATTTTTGTCGGAGTTCAAATCGCGCTTCTGCAAAACAGACTACAAGCTTATTGCGCAGACGAAATTGGCTTCACTCCAGCAAAAAGGGAACCTGGAATCCTACATCATCAAGTTTGAAGAATTGGCAAATCAGGCTGACTTTGACGATGAAGCCCTTATTTTTTTCTTCAAACAAGGACTCAATCCTGCCCTACATCTCAAAGTAACCCAAGGAGAGTTCCTAAAATCGCTAGAAGACTGGAAAGAAAAATCTCAGCGAATTGATGCAGAAGAATCTGCTCATTCAACCTTCTTTCGAAACATCCCATCGGCGAAAGACGGACCCCAGAATACGTTTTCTGCCAAAAGAGACAGCTCAAGATCATCAAAGCACAGAGAGAGCAGAACACCCGTATCGTATCGACCGAGCGCCGCTTTGTCAACGGTCGCCGATCTGTCACCAAACACCGCTACACAAGCACATAGAGCCAAGGACCCCGATGACATGGAAGTCGATGCGACAAAATCTAGACCTCCCCGTTGCAGACGATGCCAAAAGATAGGACACCGGGAAAGAGAATGTAGAACGACCATGAACAAGGAACAATATCTCCGAGCCCAAAGAGAATATTTTGATTCAAAAATGATGCACCAAGAGCGACAATTTGGACAATTTGTCGACCAGTCGCAGTGTTACCCAGTTGAAAGATCTAGAGGAGGATTTTTAGGACGGCGGTGGGTGAAAGAAGTGTCCCCGTCGCCGACTTGCAATTCATTTACGTCACCTAAAATCACTTCCAACAAAACGCCGCGCAGCACAGTATTCCCCTCTTCTGAACAAGACTCCCCATTCCCGAAATTGCGTTTTTCTTCTTGGAGACAAAGATACGCAGAAGTCGCAAAAATGTACGACAAAGTCCATTTACGTTCGACAACAGCATCCCTTGTCAGTTCGAAGACGAAGCTCAGAACTACATTCCATCATCCACATTCCCATCGCCGACACGCCACATCGGCGCTCGTTGACAGCGGCGCAACCACCTCTTTTATTTCTCCAAAAGTTGTTTCCACATACAACCTACCCGTCACTCAACTCCCTTCCCCAGTGCCCGTTTACAATATCAATGGATCCCTCAATCAAGGGGGTTCCATCCATTCTGTCGCTTATTTTACCCATTTCGATCGCCACCCATCACGAAGTTTGGCAATTCGCGGTGGCAGAGTTGGGGACTGTCGACATGATTCTAGGCCATGACTGGCTAAGACACCACAACCCAGAGATCAACTAGGACTCAGGGAAAGTTGAATTCTCTCGTTGCCCTACCAGTTGCAATGCAGATGACGTATCTATCACTCGCGAACACTTCCCGTCATCGTCTACCTCAATATGAGCCGCTATGACAAAATCACAGAAACTGGCAAAAGACACGGCGGCGATGAGACCAAAAAATGCCGTTGAAATACCAACGCAAATCGCCGATTTTGCGGACATTTTTGACGACGAAAAATTCAAAACTTCACTTCCTCCTCAACGACCTTGGGATCACGCGATCAACCTCATACCGGAAACCCGACCATATGCGGGTCCTGTCTACCCCTTGAAAAGAGACGAACAAGCGGCGCTCGACCAATTCATTGACGCCCAACTAAGCGCCGGTCGTATACGTCCTAGCACAGGTGAACATGGAGCTTCTGTTTTTTTCACGCACAAAAAAGACTCCTCCGAACTTCGTCCCCTTTTCGATTATCAAAAGCTGAACGAAGCCACAGTCAAAGACAAGACCCCACTCCCCATTCAAGCTGACCTCTTTTCCATGGTTTCAGGTAAGAAGTTTTTCAGCAAGATTGATCTGAGGAAAGGATTCAACAACGTTCGTATCAAAGAAGGGGACGAACACAAAGCAGCGTTTCGCACAAATTGCGGACTTTTCGAACCATTGGTGATGTATTTCGGTCTCTGCAACTCACCAGCGACTTTTCAGGCTTTCCTGAACTCTATTTTCTTTGCGATGATCGCTGCTGCGTTCATCTTCATATACATCGACGATATCCTGATTGCGACAGAGACAGAAGAAGAACACTGGCAACGCGTTCGACAAGTTTGTCAAATTTTGCGCGAAAATGGGCTTTATGTTAACTTACAGAAACGTGTTTGGTGTCAAAGCGAAGTAGAGTATCTGGGATTGATCATAACCAGCAAAGGGATTGAACCGGATCCAGTAAAGGTTGCAGGAGTGATGGATTGGCCAGAACCGAAAAACATGAAGGAGGTCCAAATGTTCCTCGGCTTCGCTAATTTCTATCGCTGCTTTTGCGATAGATTCAGTCACATCGCACGACCTTTATATGAACTGACCAAAAAGAAAGTTTCCTGGATCTGGGGGGTAGATGAACAACGTTCGTTCGCCGCTTTGAAACAGCTCATGACTTCGGCACCCGTTTTGGCACATCCCGAACAAATAGGACTTTTTTGCTCGAAGTCGACGCGTCAAATTTTGCGACAGGCACCGTTTGTCACAAATGAAACAGGATGGAAAGTTTCACCCGATCGGTTTCGTGTCAAAATCGCTAGATGCTGCCCAGAGGAACTACGACACCTACAACAAAGAAATGCTCGTGATTATGCGCGGACTGCAAGAATGGAGACACCTTCTCCAAGGTACTGATGAGCCATTTCTGATCTTGACCGATCACAAAAATCTTGAGTATTTCAGAATGCCACAAAAGTTGAATCGTCGACAGGCGCGCTGGACCACAGAACTCGCATCCTTCAACTTCACTCTTTTACACCGTCCTGGACGAAACTCCGCAAAACCAGATGTGTTCAGTCGGCGACCGGATCACAAACCGGCAACTTGCGACAATTTCGATGTAGTGTTACTCCCAGATCGTTTTTTCAACACGGATCGTATCACCATCAACGCGACTGGGAGCACGGTTGCGCTCACAAGACACATGTCGGAGTTGAGTATACTGGAACGTGTGAAAAGGGTGCCTGAACGGGAAGAACAAGTAGTCAAGGCCTTGAGAGAGATCCTAGACGAACCAGCCGATGCAATTCGCCGACGGGAGTGGCAAGAAGTTGATGGTGCTGTCTATTTTCACGGAAAACTCTACATTCCCCGCGATGATGAAATTCGCCGCTCAATTTTGCAAGACCTACATGATTCGCAAATCTCCGGTCATCCAGGCGTAAAATCGACGATGGCTCTCGTAAAAAGGTACTACTGGTGGCCAGGTTTGGCACATTACGTTTGCCGCTATGTCGGCGCCTGTCACACTTGCCACAGAACGAAAAACTTTCCTTCCCCACCTGTCGGGTTTTTGCAACCAATTGACATTCCCACACGTCGCTGGCAAATTGTCAGCATGGACTTAGTTGGACCACTCCCAGAATCTGGGGGGTTCGACACGATTTTCGTCATAGTTGACAGACTCTCAAAACGTACCCATCTCATCCCACCCATTCGACGATGGATGCAGAAGGCCTTGTAAGACTTTTTCGCGATCACGTATGGAAGATACATGGACTTTTCGATGTCGCAATTTTCGATCGAGGTAAAGAGTTTGTGTCCAAATTCACATCCGTGCTTTTTCGCCTATTAGGTATCAAAGGCTCACCACTGACAGCCTATCATCCACAAAGTGATGGCCAGACTGAACATATGAACCAAGAAGTTGAACAATATTTGCACATTTTCTGCAATCACCTTCAAGATAATTGGGTAGAAGGACTTCCCAACGCAGAATTTGCGCTCAACAATCGCGTCAGTTCGGTGACGGGCGTAACTCCATTTTCGCCTGATTGCGGTCAACATCCCCGCATGGCTTTTGAACCCATCTCCGACGAGGACGTTCCTGCGGCGGCACAATTCGTCGAAAAGATGCAAATCGCCGACCGGGAAGCACAAGCGGCACTCAGGCAAGCAGCAGGAGCAAGGAGCAGATCTCATGGCAAAACATTATGACAGAAAACGCGCACTGGCATCCGAATATCAAGTCGGCGATTTCGTCTGGTTGAGCGTGAAAACATCAAATTGACGAGACCTGTCAAAAAGTTGGACGACAAATGGCATGGTCCCTTTCGCGTTTTGCAAGTTTTGGGTCCCCTCAACCTTAAACTTGAGTTCCCATCCTCATGGAAGATACGTCCAGTGTTCCATGAGGGCCTAATACGAAAAGTCAACAAAGACGACATCCCTGGCAGAGTCCAGTTGCCCAAACCACCTCCGGAATTGGTGAATGGAATTGAAGAATGGGAAGTGGAAGAAATTGTTGATGGAAAATGGTTCGGTACCCGAAATAGAGTTTTCAAATATGGTGTCCGGTATAAAGGGTATTCACCATCTGAGGACGAGTGGATCAACATCACAGATCTAGAAAACTCACAGGATGCCATAAAAGACTATCACACTGCACACCCCCTTGCAGTTCGTCCTGATTTCACACCGAACTCCACAAAAAATCACCCAAATGCGCGTCCTCGTAACCTTCGACGAAAATGCGCTGGAGGGTCTTCCTCACTTTAAGGGGCCAACACCCCTATATGCCTTGCCAGTTGAAATCCTAGTCGTTGATACTTAGGTCAATGCAAGGCGCCGACGTGCTCCTCACCGGGCAGGTCGGCGACTTGGTCGTTGGTGAGTCCATTCGTCGCCTGCCAAAGACGAATACTCATTGCGTTCTCGCACCATCACCAATGTCGCACTTACAAAAATTGCCCTCAATTGAGAGGTCCCCTCCCCCTCACTTTAAGAGGTCCTACTCCTCTACACGCCTCGCTGGGTGAATCCCTAGTCGCATTGTTGAACATAGGTCTAGGCAAGGCGCCAGTCTGTTCCTCAACGGACAGATCGGCGACAGGGTTGTCGGTGAGTTACTCACCCCATTTTCCCAAACGGTTGCTTACTGCACCAAAACAACACCGGTCAAACTTCAAAATCCCTCAATTGCAAGGTATACAACGACTTCCCCTCATCCTACACTTTGTTTCGGTTTTGATGATTATTATTTGCTATTTTTGCTTTCACCTTTTGTTTCCCCATCCTTGTTCGCTCGACAACACATTCTCCCACAAAGAAGACGGACCGGCGACGAGCATACACATCGCCGACACGTTATACTGCGCGTTGTGTCCACGAGCGCGTGGCCCAGGCCTGTTTGGTTGTGAGCTCCAAAATAAGCTTGGGTAGCTAGTGGGAGGAACGCCTGAGGGTCCTCCCCTAGACAGGGGAGTGTGAGTCCTGCATCACCCACTCTACCATTGTTCTCCCCACTCACTACGATCCCTTTTGCCACTACAACACATTTACATCTGTCGCCGCCTAGCAATTCACCGCTAATACGGAGACGCAAAACAGAGACCGAAATCACCACTCTGGACAGACTCCTCACTATCGCTACTGCTGGAAGAAGAAACGGAATATGCATCATAATTGGAATTATCATAGGCCTCTTGGGCCAACGAAGGGTTTAAGTCGCCCAATTGAAACTCAATTTCGCCGATACGACACATTTTCTGCAGCTGGCTACAGATCAGGTGCCCTATGATGCCTAAACAACATCTAGATGATAGTCAGATGGATCGCCGAAAAACGGATAAACTCACCCTACCGGTCATATCGGCGATCACACCTTCCACCACAGAATCCTCGCTAGCCCCATCCTCCGCAGTACGATCGTCCTGCCTCCTCTTATACAACTCCATTTGCAACTCGGTGGCCTTAAGAGCGTCTGCCGCCGCGTGTGCATTCAACCTGGCGGCCGCGAGCATGGTTTGTGCGAAGTCCAGGCTGAACGCTTCAGAGTACAACTGAGTGGCGCTCAGCATTGATTGTGAGGGAGAATCCTCGTTGCCGTCCGATATGTTCTCGTAGTTGCTCTCGACCAAAGCCGAAGGACTTTTTTTCCCGTCGCCGACACGTTTAGGATGGAATGTAGTCGACATTACGACTAACATCGAGAGCTCTCGCAGATACCCCAAAGGCAAAACCTCGCGCCTTTTTCGCGAACTGTGACAGCGCGAGCAGACGCGACCGAACGCAGTTGCGACATGCCCAGCAGATAAGTTGCACACCGAGAGTCGTTGTCGGCCTTGGCCTTCTTTTTTGCCGCTTTGACGGGCGCCGCACGAATCTTTCCAGTATAGTTGCTACATTGCTGTGTCCCGATGATGATGCGCCTTCATTGCAGGTGGGTTCTTTCGAGTAGTTTCGTTAGTATTGTACAACAGCTTCATGTCCGGATTGAGCCATCAGCAGTATACCCTATTACAGTGGACTGCCCCAGTCAGACAGTTTGCAATTGCAACCGATATAATCTTCACCGATTTGGGCAGTATCTTGTCTAAATGAAATCAAGATGCCTTAGCTGCTTCAGTTCTTTTTTGTCTACTCAAGTAGCAATGTCACCACCTGTCCCTTGCAGCGTGAGAGTGAAAGCACGCACTGTTCCAGCTGCTTCTTTCTCTCTTCCATCTCCCTCCTTTCCTGCTCAGCCACTGCGTCACTTTTCAGTTTGCGCTGTTTCTTCCTTTGTGCAACCAAGTTTTGAACTTCTTCGACGTCTTTGAGTGTGAGCGGAAGAGAAGATGCTGGGCGGAGGATCATGGTCTTATTGGCAGAAGTTACGTGCGGTATCCAGCAGAGACCTTCACACTCTCTAATGGAGTGTCCAATTATTCTTGCTCAAGTAATTGTTCTGATAACGGAAACGCGGGAACTACTTTAGCCGCTTGCGCCAAAGTCGAAGTTGAGGCTCTCTGAAAACAGGGTTTGGTAAGAAATTCAGTCAGTTCCGTCAGTCTGCCACAAGTGACTGAATGTTCGACAGTCCGATGTCAGCAGTTTTGCAGTTCCGTTTCGGTGTCGGTGCCTGTATCAACGCCCAGCTTAGATTGTACTGCTTGTTCTAGCGCACAAGTACGAGCAGTGGGCATTTGGAAGTCAGAAGGTATGGTCCCACTGTCACATTTGTGTATTTGAGAGTTTGTGCAACAGAAATACACGGCTGACAACAAATGTGTGTTGCGCTGGAAACCGCTAGATTGGTGGGGCAATCTTATGTATATTATTGCCTCGGCATATCCTTCCCTCCCACCATATTCATGCTTTCCATAAATCAGTCAAGCTATGGGAGACAATAGATCGCATGACTTACAACGAAACGATGTGCTCGCCTTATAGCATTACGTTGCCGACTTTCATTTTCCAATGAGCAAACCACTGTTCCGTCTGCAAGATGCATTTTGGCCGACTTCTCTGATTGAGAATGTATCTTAGCAATGTCTTCACTTTCATATTCAGTTCCCATAACGGACATAAGGTAAGACTGAGGTGTGGTCAAGATGCTGCTTTCAAGAGCAGAATCAAACGTCCTAGACCGTGATTTGGAGGAAAAAGTGTTTGTTCTTTCCGTCGGTTTAGGAGAGGTGTCAATGTGAGGAATGTAGAGCTTGAGAATATTCAGTTGTTTGCGCCGGATCAGGTTATTTGCTATTTCGCCATATGGCAGTCTTCGTGAACCCAGCTTGTCTTTCTCAGTTCCTAGATTTCGCTCCAAAGGAAGCTGCGTGAAATTCATTGGGCTTCCTAGAATCCTGCTCGAGGGAACAATATGCAGGAGCTGATGCAGGCTCATTGGAACACAGCAAACCAGAGCAGGGATGTTCGGCATGTAGAGCTCCTCAAATCCAGTGCAAAAGCTCCTCATGAAGGAAGCTGCACTTTGAAGTTGTGGCAAAGAGGCGGCCTGGATGTTTGTGATGATTTTGACTGCAGGGACAAAGTTCGTCCAATGTTGTTTGAGCTCGATGTGGAAGCCAACGTCCAGCAATATGGGAATAAAATACCAATGCACCATCCAGGCCACTCGTATATTGAATATCACTTATTGCAGAACTTGTCTAGATTGTGAATGTGGTTTGAGAAGAGGCAGGACCTCACACCTCTTCCGAGAACTGTGACAACGCCAACAGACCCGACCGAACACAGTTGCGACATGCCCAGCAGATAAGTTGCACACCTGAGAGTCGTTGTCGGCCTTGGCCTTCTTTTTTGCCGCTTTGACGGGCGCCGCACGAATCTTTCCAGTATAGTTGCTACATTGCTGTGTCCCGATGCTTGCCAACGTGGGAAGCAGATTTGCACGAGGAGTCGTGATGACCAATTCGAGTTCCAACTCGCCCAGATTGATGTTCGCCGCAGCGTGAGAATAGGCCTCTTGAGTACCAGGCCAGAAGTACCGATATTTCGCCGCATCTAATTCCTTGTCGCTGATTCGCACTGTCCCGTCACGCACTACAAATTCGGCGACTGGCACACCAGCGAATGGATTTCGGTCCCCCAACGCTGCAGGCAAAAGGAAAGTAGTCGCGGTCACTAGATGATCAGACAGCACCCTCACAACCCCAACCTCAGATCCTTTCACCGCTGCACTCGATTTCTGAGCGCGCAAATTCTCCTCCCCCCTCGACGCTTACTTTCCAGCGCCGCCCGTTGTCGTTCCTCCTCCTCCTTTGCCAAACGCTTTTTTGTGTCAAACAGGAAAAGCTCTCGTTCCTTTCTTCGCAAAACAATATCACCGTTGCTGATTCAGAAGGCTGAAACCAAATTTCGCAGCTTCTTCCTCGACAAGCACCGCTTGTTCGACCCAGACTCGAAGTTCATCCCACAATGCCTGCATGTCTTCCACAGACATCCGCAGCAGGAACGACAAAACTGCCCATCACCAAACCCTTTCGCAGGCTCATAAACCATTCGCACCTTCCCACCGGCGATGGGTTATCACACACACCCAACCACAATATACAAAACAGGAAATCTCACCTCTGCTTGTACCTCATCACAAAATTTGATATACAAAGGATAACACCTTCTCCTACATTCCAACACATCGGCGAATCACCCAAAGTTCACCTCTTTCGCCTTCTCCACGTCCCAGTAAACGGTGCTCTCCTTCCTATCTTTGTTCGCCAGAACGAAGTCGAAGAGTTGCGTGTCAGTCGACATTTTTGCAAGAAAAGAAGAGAAGGAGATGGTGGAAGACGTGGGAAAATTTTTCGTCCAAGCTAGCCGCAAACCTTAACCTTAAATTTCCGTGACTCACGCATACTAGTCAGAAATTTGGGGGGTGTTGTCAGGCTTGCCCCTACGCATTACCAAAATGCACCATCCAAGTCATGTGACTCACTTTGCCACGTCATGGGATCATGTGCCTACCCATCACCGCTTTGCTCATACCCGTGCTGTCCGCCGCTTTACCTTTTCTCACATGAATCGCCGCTCTGCAAACCTTATACATTTCGCCGTTCTGCATCGTCCCCATTTTCGCCTTATCATCCCTTTTCACTAGTACTGCTCAGTGTATCTTATTTCCGAGTATTCCCTTTATTGCTTCCTTACATGTTTCAAGAAACATACATTACAGTTTATGGCACTGCCTTTACATATGTATATATACATCGAGATGTAGCCTCCACTACAGGTTAGTCTTCTCATGCCATACTATTCACTTAGGTTTACCTCCACTACGTACGCATCACCTGTTGGCGACCGCACATAGTGTTTGCCGTAACATGCCACCCTCATGGAAGATACATTCAGTCGTCCATCTGAGTGTTAGGGCTGACACTATGTGCGGTTGCCGACGGGCGATGCGTCTGTAGTGGAGATAAACCTAAGAGCATGATATGACATAAAGACTAACCTGTAGTGGAGATAAACCTAAGAGAATACTCTAAGGTCACCTCTACTACTCTCCGATCTATATACAAGCGGAATAACACTGCCACAGAGTGTAGAGGAGAGCAGATGAAACATGTAAGAGAACTAAAAGGGGAAGTGACAGTGGGATTATGCGGAGTTAACATGAGGAGAATAGACACAAATGGGCTAAGTGGTGATGTGGGCACAAATGGGCGACAGGAGACGCAATCCGGCGAACGAGCGCCGATTTGCGTAAGATGCAAACCTGACACATTAATTATGATATGGCTGAATTAGGGCAAGATGATGTGATAAATTGCTGACCTTTAGTTAAAGGAAATACAAGACCTCAGCGTAGGGAATGGAAACAGCAGGGGGTCTGGCACTTTCAGAAGGAGGGAACATAAGGCATTTGTATCTGATCTGGCGGCTGATGTGCACTTCGTCAGAGGGCCGCTGGAGCTCTTCCACCTGGTACAGACAATCTCATTCTACGGCAACTACAATCTTGCCCATTTGGTAAAGCGACCATTCCAAGTATCTGGTGGATGCCAGAAACCTGGTCCAATTCTACCACTAAACCCGAGTTCCCACTTCTACCTTTTTCCTTGCAACCTTGACAAATGTTTTCCTCGGTTCCTGGTGATTTATAGGTGATGGAGTTGCTGTGAAATCTATTCAGAGGGAAACTCTTCATTTTCAAGGGATAGAAATATGCATAAAGGAAAATTTGTTTTAAAATACCGAAAGTCCAAGTGAAACAAGTTCCTAATAACCAAAATATCAGATCACTGGGATTGTAGTTTACACAGCAAATCTAATGACCATGAACCTGTTGATACAGCACCCACTACCTATGTACACCATTTTTTCTTGTTTACGCTTCAGTCAATCACAAAAGTGGTAGTTAATATGTAAGAGGTCAGGTCGGTCAGGGTAGGTGTAAAAATCGCGAATAGAGGAGATGATAGCAGGTTCAAAAGTTCAAGGCCTTGGGGGCCAAGATTACAGTTGATGACGAGAAAAAACGACCATCTCTTCCCTTCCACGACAAGTTTTGGAGCGGCGATATGACAGACGTACAATCCGTCTACGATACGCCTCATGTACCCGCAGCTTCCGAGGCCTCTGCGGCTACAGAGCCTGTGGAAGAGAGCCCCAAGAAAGTGTACGGCGCCACCCCTAAGTTGGCAACGCCGACCGCCGAATTAGACGACATAATTGACAAAGAATCACCTCCAGTAAGGGTGGAAGGGCTCAAGCCTAAAGTGACGAAACGATTCGACTTTTCCGAGAAGGTGAAGAAATACGTGCCGCACGAATGGGAGAACGAGAAGGCGTTGATAAATTTCTTCCAGAGGCTATATGCGGCAAGTGGCTTCCTTATTTCTATGTGAATTCGTTGACAAAATGCGTGCAGGAGCTTCCGGAAGATGATGGAGGCCCTGTGGCTATGAGGTACCTCGTTCTCGATAAGGAAGTACAAGGTGAAAACATGACTGATCGCACTCCTGTGAAACTGGATGCCGTTCTCACACCGAAATTTTTGGACCCACTTACCAAGGATACCTTTACCTACGCCGAACTGGGAGCTTCGTTAGAGCTGAAAAATAAACTGAAAAGCGATGAAAGAAAGGCGCGCCGGACATTAGCCCGAGGAGGAATGGCTGGTCTGTCTGCTCGACCTCGCAATTTTACTTGGGGGATATCCATCGGCAATCACATGTCGCAGAATGCGTTGACGAAGTCTTTTTCTTGGGTCTTTTGCACGCGTGCCGGACGATTCGAATCCGAACCGTACGACTTGGAACCGAACTTTGAAGACTTAGTTCAGACTCTTGCATCTTTTGCTACGGCCGACGAGTCTCAACTTGGTTTTCTTGACGCTTTTGACCATCCTCCTAAGGCAAGATTTTCATGGGAGCAACCTGATGTGCCCAACCTGCCCAGTATCAGTCTACCGTCAAACCCCACAGGCACTCGGTCTTCTTCTCGTTTACGCGCCATTGCTGTCTCCGTCAGCTCGGCTTCTGCAGTATCTTCGCCCGCTGTAACGCACGGTTTTAAGCTTGATGAGATTGGAAAACTTAGGCATTGGAAGAAGGTGGGAAGTGATTTTATTCCCAATGTGGTACACAAAAAACTTTTTGCTGCCAACAAGATTGCGGGAAAAGGAACCCAAGTGTGGCTCGCTAAATTGCTAGGGGAAGCTGACGGTCATTTGGGAACCGTGAACTTCCTCTGGCTACCCGATCCGTTCCTGGAGCGTATGAAGGCACACATCCAACTATTTGACTGTTGGCGCCAAGAAAGTTTGACCAGACAAAAGGAACATCCTATCGAGAATTGGGATTGGCTGGATGACGCGCCGTTTTCTATTTTCTATCGCGACGATTATTCCGTTGCTCAGCTAGCTAGCGAGTACGCAACCTGGACGGCATCACCCAGCCCTTTTGTCACGCAAGATCGTAAACCTGTCCTAGTTTTTCACAAGACGACGGGTCAACCACTTCGGGCAGGTCCTACGGCTCGTGTCGTTTTAAAATCACTGATTTCGGTTGTGCAACGTTAGTACTTAGTGTTGTTCTATTGGAAACTAAATTTGGTCACAGAGATTGCGACGATGTCATTAAAATCCTTTGTCCATCGGGATATCTCGTATGACAACATGTATTCTCGCAACGATCAGAGCCAGCCTAGCGGTTTTGCTAAAGATTACGAACAAGCAAAAGTCCGAGGGAAAACCTATGCATTTGGCAATAAAAGTGCGGGAGAATTAACAGTGCGTTCTTTGCTCTCGTTATCTCTTTACTCATTGGTTGGTAGGGCACATTTCCATTCCTTTCGCGTTGCGTTCTCACAGCGTACCTTGTGAAACATGCCACGCACCCGCCCCCTGATCCAAAAAATATATATCAGAACTATGCTCAGAAGACGTTGGACGATTTGGAATCAGTTTTTTACTGTGGCGTCTATTTCTTCTGCCATTTTGTCCCGAAGGATAAGAATAATCCCTTGGGAGAACTACGAACTCGTTTATGGCCAGGCTCGGTCCCCTCGCTTGCAATGAGCTCCACGTCCAAATCGAACTTAATTACACCAGCATCAGAAGTGTCAGGACAGCTAACATCAGGGACCAGCGGCTCATCAGCGTCGAGGAAGCGTCATGCCCGCGATTCCAAGCAGCGACAAGAAACCATTTTTGACTTACCGGTTTTGCAATATGAAACACCCTACCCTCTTGCCCAATGGTTCTCAGCGGGGCCGGCGAGCTTGGACAAGTTAGCGCTCTTGGGAAGAACCAAATTTTTGCCCGGAGAAGAAAGCGATTTCGAGACGCTGAAAAGGGAGATGACCGATTGCCAACATCGAGAAGAGGAATTAAAGAAGGAGTGTGATATATTGACTAAGGCAGGGAAGTATCGCGAGTTAGCGGAGCAACAACGTGAGCTCGTGCAACTTCTGGAGAGAAAAGCGACTCTGGAAGGGATGCAGGCAGGGATGCAGGCGAGGATGCAGGCGGTGATGCAGGCGAGGCTGGAAGCGAAAAGAACCTTCAGAAACACGATCGGTCAACGTCTCGGCAAAGATCACAATTGGACGTGGGACAGCGACACTATCGATGATATCCTATGGAAGCTTTCGGAACCCATCAGTTTTCCTGCGAATGAAATGGATGATGGATGGGACTCTGTTCTGAGTGGAGAAGATCATGCCAGGCAGGTCATGGACATCGCCTCAGAGATGGTAGCAGCATTGGAAGCTGGTTTAGATTCTTTGGATGAACTGTGCAAAGCCTCACAGGGGAGTTGAGCGCAATTAACGACTGATGTTGTGGATTGACTGATGAAATGACACCAAAGTTCTGTGTTCTACTACTGTGTTGACACCAGAGATCCTTAACACCACATATTAATGTCCCTCAAAATTCGCTCCAGCCCTTAGATATCTGGATTCAAGATCTTCACACCTGTGTGCAGCAGATTTTGTCTCCAAACAGTGAGACCATTGCTTGTAATCTCTCAGAGATATCACTGAAAATATAGTGTTTCATAAAATCTGTGTTTTTCAAGTATCTATATGCAATTACTGGATTTTTTTCGCAATCTCAAGAATTAGGGCAAGTCTTTCATATTCCAAACATCCTTAATGATCTTGACTGCAAGTTGCTGAAAGACAGCCTGTTGAAGGCAATTCAACTTGCGCAGGTGAAGTGCGCAAAATGCACAAATTGGAGTTATTTGTCTCCCTCCCCACACAACCCACAAATTGCAACCTCTTGACATTGGTGTGTTTGGGCCGATTAGAAAAGCTTGGAGCGACATGACGGACGATATGTTGCAGGATGATCATGAAGTCTCCAAGAGAAATCTTATCAAGAGGTACTTACGGTGTCATGATGGGCTTCAACAATTGTCAGTGCTTGTGCAGCTACCAGACTCTTAGTCCATGACCACTCTGGAAGGGAATTTTGTGAGTTGAAATCACTTTACGGAAGCCAATTCTGCTCCTGCCTGCCAAACCTCGTCTAGAAAGTTGCCAGATTGTATACCTCTGGACCCTCAAACTTGATCTTTCCAGCTCATCCAGCTCTTCTGATAATGATGATGACTCTAATCACCCATCCAATCCAGAGGAACCTCCCGCTCTATCTCATTGACCCAACAACCTGCCTCCCTTACACACAAGCACCGACTCCTGTTACACTTCTGGACTGCCCCCACATCGATCTGAACCTCAAGCCAGCATTCCAGCATCCAACCTGCCACAACCTCCACCAATCAATCCCCAAGCTCAGAGCTCTCTAACAGTAACCCTGCACAGTCCCATCAATCTGGCTCACTTCTACCCAAAAAACCTCATACGGTCTTCTGTGGTCAACACGGTAAGATCATCCAGCTACCTGTCAAAGGGCGACTCCAGGCTGCTCTATGGAGCCTTGTCAGCATTGGATAATGCAGATGCGTGGACTCAGTTTGAAGAAGGGAGGTTGAGGATATCAGTTGTGATGATGGGCCAGGAGATTGGGCAGTTGTGTCACATGGTTGCTTTGAAGACAAAATCTGCCAAGAAGACTGAATTGACTACCACAGCTCGATTGTTGAGTAGCTCAGATGCCTGGGAGATAATGTTAGAGGCTGAAAAAGCAGCGAAGGAGAAGGCAAAGGAAGGAGAGAGGAAGAAGCTGAGACAGCTAGGAAGAAAGCGCAGACAGCGCAGAAGAAAGCAGAGAAGGAACGAGGAGACGTGGAGAAAGCTAATGCAAGGGAAGCAAAGAGGAAAGAGAAGGAAGAAGCAGAAGCAGAAATCTGTTGTGTTCTTCTCAATCCTTTGAAACTCATCCTAACTGAGATTTGTAGCACCACATGCCGGTCCATCAGACCATCCAGCTGCCACCAGGTGCTTCAGCAAAACGAATTCCACCACTGGACAACTTTGGACTGCCCCTCCCACCACCAAAAACACCATTCTTTCACACACAGGGTCCTGAACCGATGCAGCAAAGGTACTCACCACATCAGAGCCTTCAACATCAAATACTGTTCATTCTACCCAGCAGCACCACTATAACTTTAATCTCCTCCACACAGCACCTCCTCCATTGCCAAATTTCACACGATACTTCTCTGAGAGCTTAGGATGCATGACGGATTTGATGGCGATGGGACTTCCGGAAGCTGGTTAAGCTGAATCTAATTTGAGAGTTATTTCGTATTATTACGATAATAGAGTACTTGCATCATCAATACATAACTACTAAAGCATAATAGATGGCCTCTCATGCCTGGAATGTTGGGGATTGCTTACGGAAGTCAGCTGAGAGTTGAACATGCCGGACCGATTGTTGCCTAAATAGGAAAGTGCGCAACCCATCATGATCTGTCATCATGACTGTCTGAGAGGGCTCAAGTTGCACTTTTTTCAAGAATGAGTACTCCTCAGTCGGAGCACTATATCTGAGCAAAAGAACGTGATTCTCTTCTGAAATTCAGTGTGTTGATAAATAAGAAGTGTAGTGAGGTTTCCCAGGCTATCCGAGATAAATACATTTACTATTGGATGCACAGAGATGTACTGTTAAGGATCTATGGTATTTTTTGAGTATAGGTGTTAAGGTTCTGGTGTCAACACAGTATATCGTGGATGCCTTACTTGCAATGAATACCATACTCAAGAAGAAAATGAATCCCAAGAGTCAGGCTCATGTCTATACCATTCCACTTTGTTTGATTGATGCCACAGTTAGTAGGACAGTGATTGAGTTTGATGGTCCCAGGTTTTCAGTCAATTGATGGACTGTGTTCAAAAAGCCAGTCATGTCCTAGGATTTCATCCACAGGTCTGAGCTCACAGATTGCAATCCAGTGGTTTGAATAAAGATGCGTGACTTCTTGTGGATGGGTTGAATGAATTCATTTTATCACATCTATTAACCCATTTCAACCAACTGGATGACGCTAGACATTTGGTTTCCAGCTGCTGACAATAGTCACAATTAAGATTCCTAGCTCAGATCTTCCATTCTTCAAGAGTGCTGGGTTTATGCTCTGAAATAGTAATACTTTGTGAAAGTGGGAGTATTGCGATAATTTTGACGCAGTGCTACTCCCTGAGCATTTTTCAACGCAGGTCATATTACCATTAACACAACTGGGAGCACAGTTGCGCTCACATGGCAAATGTCAGAGTTGAGCATACTGAAACACGTGAAAAGATGCCTGAACAGGAAGAACAAGTAATGAAGGCCCTGAGAGAGATCCTGGACAAACCAGTTGATTCAATTTGCCAACAAGAATGGCAGGAAGTCGATGATGCTGTCTATTTTTGTGGAAAATTTTCTCCTTGGGCTCGGAGATATTGCTCCTTGTTCATAGTCGTTCTACATTCTCTTTCCCGATGTCCTATCTTTTGGCATCGTCTGCAACGGGGAGGTCTAGATTTTGTCGCATCGACTTCCATGTCATCGGGGTCCTTGGCTCTATGTGCTTGTGTAGCGGTGTTTGGTGACAGATCGGCGACCGTTGACAAAGCGGCGCTCGGTCGATACGATACGGGTGTTCTGCTCTCTCTGTGCTTTGATGATCTTGAGCCGTCTCTCTTGGCAGAAAACGTATTTTGGGATCCATCTTTCGCCGATAGGATGTTTTGAAAGAAGGTTGAATGAGCAGATTCTTCAGCGTCAATTCGTCGAGATTTTTCTTTCCAGTCTTCCAGCGATTTTGGGAACTCTCCTTGGGTTACCTTGAGATGTAGGGCAGGATTGAGTCCTCTTTTGAAGAAAAAAATGAGGGCTTCATCATCAAAGTCAGCTTGATTTGCCAATTCTTCAAACTTGATGATGTAGGTTTCTAGGTTACCCTTTTGCTGGAGGGAAGATTATTTTTGTCTGTGCAATGAGCTTGTGGTCTGTCTTGCAGAAACGCGCTCTGAACTCCGATAAAAATTGTTCCCACGAAATTCGTTCTTCGTTTTCGACAAGTTGGCGCAAAATCCCAGCGACGAATTTTTCCGCATCTCCTTCTTTCATGTAAGAAAGGGTAAATAGGATTTTCGATTTTTTCGGTCGGGAATTGGCCTGGAGCGGTAGAGGTGTAGACGTAAATTTCGCGTAAAAATGTCGGAGCTGTGTTCGGCGCTCCTTTGAAGATTGAAGGTGGAGCGAGCTTGATACCTGCATATGGTGCTACTTGGGCAGTCTGGGATATAGATGGAGGAGAGTAAGTTTGAGGTATTGGGTCTGTTCGCGATAAGAAAGGAGAAGTGGTTCCACTGTCTCTAGGAGGGGGCAGTCTGGAGTCTAATAATTGCAAAATTCGGTCGTTGGTATTTTGGACGTCGGACCTCAGTTGCGCAATTTCGTTCGCATTCTGGGAGGTTTGCGCATTTTGTTGGTTGAAGCTTGTTATGAGGTCTTGTTCGAGTTTTTTGAATTGCTTTTCAGTTGTGAGGTGTAGAGTTTGGAACATCCTTTCTAAGTGCTGGATGCGTTCTTCGCTCGTCGGCGGTTCGCATGTTTCCATATCTCCCCAAACCTCCGACATTTTTTAAGTTTGGTTTCAAAAATAAGGAGAGAGTATTCTTCTGTTAGGGCTTCCACTATGTGCGGTCGCCGATGGGCGATGTGTCTGTAGTGGAGGTAAACCTAAGAGGATAGTATAGCATGAGAAGACTAACCTGTAGTGGAGGTAAACCTAAGAGAATACTCTGAGGTCACCACCACTACATCTCAATGTATATATACATATGCAAAGGCACTGCCATAAACTGTAACATACATTTCTTGAAACATGTAAGATAGCTAGATCAGGAAAGCAATAAAGGGAATACTCGGAAATAAGACATACTGAGCAGTACAAGTGAGAAAGGACAATAAAAGCAATAATGGAGACCGTGCGGACCGGCGAAATGTTTAAGGTTTGCTGAGCGGCGATTCATGTGAGATGGGGGAAGGCGGCGGTCAGCGCGAACGTGCGCAAAGCGGCGACGTGTAGGCACGTGTTCCTACGACGTAGTAAAGTAGGTCACGTGACATCAAATGGTGCATTTCGGTAATGCGTAGGGGCAAGCCTGACACCTCCATGGAGGATCAAAGATTGGTGGAAATGATGATGACAAAAGCATGGCTGGTGGAAGGTGTGAAGGTGCCAGAGGTCTGGTGAATTCCGATACAGATACCTTTGTTTATTTTCAATTATTTCTACCCTTTTTAATTGTTCACACAACTATACAGTTTCATCATTGCTTTATTGCAATGTTAAGTGTAACGGACTGTCAGTTCTTTTAGCCCACAGTAATTTATCTTCTTGTTCTAAAGCAGTTCTTTACACATTGCATTTTGACTGTCTTGAATATCCGTTCAATCACGTAAAAATACTACGGAAACACCGTAAACTGTATTTGCCGGGAGCCTACCCAGATGATGCCATGGTCGCAAGGCGCGCAATGCGCAACACTTTCCTACTTTCCTGATGACCAGTGGAACTCTTCAACAGTTGCCAACGATGTTCTGGACGATGATTGAGAGCCTTCAATGGGTACGAGAGGCTTGGGGGAGTCCTACATAGGTGAGTTCTCCATTTCTTAGATTTTCTTGGTATCTTTTTCTGAGCTGATCATGAATGCAGAAACGACAACTTTGACCTATTCCCACCCTCAATAAACGCCCCAGTGCTCTCCAGTTCCCCTCGTAGACTCAGTCCAACCTTTCCAGCACCACATGACTTCATTCCACCCAAAATTAGCGAAGCGGCACCTCCCCACCGTCATCACCGCCAAAATCAGGTCAGTCCCGCTCCTCTCGCCTCATTTTCACGCTGAAGATGCTTGTAGCATCATTTCCAGATCTAGTACGACCCTCCCAAATGATGCCTCATGCAGAAATCCCCATTCCGAACGCTCCCAACCTGCTGGGCTTTCTGACCCCAATCACGAATCGAGGCGTTGTGCTCGGCATTGGGAGTACTTAGGTGGTGCATATGAGTACTTGCAGTGTTTATGGGCTTACAGAAGACAGTTCGTCCACTTTTTCAGTCATTTAGGCATGGGTTGAGTGAAAAAAGGCGTGTGCCTCTCGTCCCCTTTCCTTCATCTTTCCAGCATTCGTGGCAACTCCCTACTCGATTTATCACCGCCGAAATCTAACAGAACGGTTGCATCATGCTAGGCATATATGTACTGCACGATGTGGTATGGTCAGATTGTCAGGTATGTGCATTGTTTCTCCATGTCCCGCTCCGTCCCCGTCCCCCCCTCTTGTACTAACCACCGTCGGAACAGGTTCCCTTCATTTCTCAGGACATTGTCCTCTCCCCCCATGACCAACATTTGCAATGTAGCCGGCTCTCCTCCCTTCGAGTGTGGATAAGCGGACTTTCTCAGCCGTACAACAGTTTTGGTGCGCTCTGTGAATTGCCTGTTCATGTTCCATTGTAGTTTCAAGTTGATCGCTTTCTATATGTCATTTATCTGTGTACACTTTATGATGAGTTGCTCCCTCCAATTGAGTCCTCCAAGTCCAGTTACAACTCCTGCCTTGCCACTGTTCTGCAAGCGAGTTTCGTCACACATCGAAAAGCGTGAGGGGCAGTCAGAGGTCAAAGATAGGGTGACAGTTGAGCGAAAGAGGGTGAGTGTCGTCGCGGATTCGAGGTGGAAAGCACCGCTAAGCTAAGTTACGCTGTTCCCAACGCAGATTTAATGAAGAACAAACTGCTAGATATACAGCTACACCTGATGCTATTCTACTTCATCCAAGTGGCGCTCATTTCTTTTGGCTGAACCGAAAGTCCATTTGTCGTCGCCGTTTCAAGCGATTTCGATGAGAATTAAACCTTTTACACCAAATTCAGCGCTTTCAATGTATAAGCGTAAGCGCGTACCTTTTCATGACCTGATATCCATTCCACTGCCGTTCCTCCGTTTTCCAGCAGTATTTTGTTGTTCCAACAAAAAAAAGCTCCTTTCCCCCAATTCAAAACGAAATTACGTGTTTCTCTGCGTGCATATGACAACACACTTTAATACACCTATCCCAGCTGACGACGACATCTTAGAACTTCTCCCTCGTACAAATATCGTCGTTGTTGGCGTCGAAGGAAGGTTCCATCATGAGATTGATTTTGCGCGGTTATCACGCGTTCCGTTGTCGGAGGAAGCATTGAAAGCTGTTTATGTTGTGATTGAAGGCAGCGAGGAGGAGACGGAGTGGGAAGGAGGATGAGTGTGAGGAATGTCGAGGCTTGCATAGCCACATCATGGGAACCTTAAAATGATGCCATGGGGGTACTCCACTTGGGAATATCACGAAAGTGAAGCGTGAGCCCAACTCTCGGGATTCATTTTCAACTTGAGCCTGGGTATTAATTTCAAGTTTTGCAGCGGGAGGCACAGAAGCACGTCACTGCACTGCAAAAGGCATTCACCACACAGCAGAACATATAGCTTTAGTGCTCATTTCATCAGTCAATCCACGAAGTCAGTCGCCAGCCGCGCTCAACTCCCCTGTGAGGCTTTGCACAGTTCATCCAAAGAATCTAGACCCGCTTCCAACGCTGCTACCATCTCTGAGGCGATGTCCATGACCTGCCTGACATGATCTTCTCCACTCAGGACGGAGTCCCATCCATCATCCACTTTACTCGCAGGAAAACTGATGGGTTCCGAAAGCTTCCATAGGATATCATCGACAGTGTCGCTGTCCCACGTCCAATTTTGATCTTTGCCGAGACGTTGACCGATCGTGTTTCTGAAGGTTCTTTTCGCTTCCAGCCTCGCCTGCATC
>MU271244.1:0-58303 GCA_021432655.1 Atractiella rhizophila
TACATCCCGTTAAATTGTGTGCCATTCCTGTCTGCCTGCCGGGATAAGCAATCAGCTTCAGAAATACTCACTGATTTTGGTATTGGATTGACAGACGCTTCCATCCAATCCACTCGCTCTTACTCCCCCATGCCATTTCGCGCTTCTCCCGCCGTGTCCCGAACAAATTCACCAATTCCTCCGATCTCGCGGACCGACTCTCCCTCCCTGTCGTCCCGTCAACATGGCGGGCACAACTTCCCACTCCCTCCTCTTCGCACACATACCGCACTCACGCCATCTTCATCGAATGTCTCTCGAACGCCGTCTCCCCTTCCTGCAAGAGGTTCCACACTTCCGCTGCCCGAGCGTGGGATGGGGAGGGACGCACCGGACGCGTGGCATCTAATATCCCCCGCCGTCGCTCGACAACTCCCATTAGACCTCCCCAGCCCTCGATCCCGAAGCGGAACGCCGACTGGACCGCGATCTGTAACGCCTACGTTGCAAGTCGGTCTCTCTCCGCGGCCACATCGCCCAAAGAGTCCCGCGCCATCAAACCTTGGAGGTTCGCCAGCCACGAAGGGGAAAGGATTGAAAATCGATCCTAATAGACCCTTGAGGGCCCCTGTAGCCGATGTCCCATTCACCCCACCTTCCGCGCTCGAACCTGTCAGCCCGTCCATCTCGGCCGTTGGGAGTGCGAGGATGGGAAAGAGCTTTTCGGACATGGGACTTTTGCTGGAAAGGGAGGAGAGGGGAAGTGTTGGAATGATCAAGAGCGCATCGGACATGGGTGTTGTGCCGGAGAGAGAACTGGATATGGAGGAGGACTCGCCCCTGGAGAGAGAGATAGTGAGGAGGGAAGATGAGGAAGAGAACGTTCCTCAGAAGCGCCGCATTAGCAAGAGTCTACCAGGTGGGATGGCGTTCAACACACGAACGATGATGGTTGAACCGATGCCGACTACCCTCCCTTCAACTCGTCAAAATCCAGAACAACCAAAATACCAACCCCAAATCTCCGTCAAAGCATCATTAAGGCGAAATGGACCTACTCAACCACCACCACAAGCGCCTGTCCCCCTTCCTCCACCACCCAAAAGTTCCACTTCTTCCCCCGCTGGTTCCTCCAACCGCTCACTTCAACCACGAATCACGATCCCTCTTATGCCCAACTCCTCATCTACTTCACCTGCCAGCTCTCTCAATCAATCTGAACACCTACCTCCCGATTCGGCATCTACCGCAATGACGAGCAGTCCAAATCCTTCCCATCCTTCCCCTTCCCCGTCGATTCCCTCACTCGACGACGGGAAGTTTCCCATACGCAAACGCACATTGTCAGCGCCGAAACCACCGCCGGCTGGGCTGCCCCCTCCTCCTCCGGTGTCAGCATCAAAAAATGGTGCTACGCCTCCCATGTTTCCATCAACTATCCCAATGCACAACCAGAAACAGAAAAATAGGGAGAGTCAGGCGCCTATCGGATTGGGATTCGACCTCGCTAATTTGTTGAGCGGCATGGAGTCGGATTTCGGAGATGATTTGGCTGGGGACGTTAACTTGGGGGCTTTGGCGAATGAGAGTTTTAGGCAGCGGAGGAGCTATTTTCCAGACGAGTTTGAGTACAGAGAAGAGAGGGAGAAGGAGCGGAGTAATACGACGAGGGAGAGAGATGACGAAGGGATGGGGAGCTCGAGTTCAACGAATTCGAGTGAGAAGGACAGGGCGAAGAAAGGCAAGAAGAAGAAACAACGCGAAGAACAAATGATGGAGGATGATAGTCAGATTTTCGAGGGGCTGGAGGGATGGGATTGGGCACAAAAATTGGCTGGTCAGGCGCCGAGGAAGATGCATCGCATCGTCGAGGGGAATGAGGAGGAAGAACAACCAAAGCCTAGGTACACTTTAATCTTACTATGCTGAAATGGTGTCTGATTGAGGTCGATGATAGAAGCCAGAAAGTGTTCAAGTCCCCGGAACCACCTCCTCCGCTTCCGACCCCAAATCTTGCAGCAAGAGAGATGGACAGTCCACAGCCAACTCTCATGGTATCATCTCCCTCCAACGATAGTGTCAAACCGTCGCAGACCACCGTCATCACTCCATTCACACGCGGCGGAAAGAGAGTGAGCGTCGTTCGCCCAAATCTCCCCGCAGACGGTCGTCGTCCATCCACGGCAGACTCACTCGATGAGAATGGCAACCCGAAAGGAAAGCTTAAAAACTTTATTCTCAAACCCACTCATGCTCCGCCCTCCCACTCAACAGCACCGTCTGCTCCTTTACCTGCTCCTCCCATCAGCGAAGAGGAACATAACGCTCGCCGCAAATCGATCGAGACTGGGGAAATGCGACCTCTCCCTACTTCTGTGCCCATGAGTCCAGGAAATAGTCGGAATGGGACTAGCTCCACCTTCCGTACCGTGAAAGGTGACGCCGGTAGGATGGTCTCTCTCTCACCGTCCACACTTTCCATTCCAGTGTCCAATGTAAATGGAGACATGCCGAAGCCGCCTTCGCCTCCTCCTCCTGTCCCTGAACTTCCTCTAGATGTCAAGAACGACCGGGAGCGGATGCGAAAGGTCAAGCGGGCCTCGTTCCTTGCTCATATTCCCGGATCTCCAACCAAAACTGAGGCTACACCCTCCTTCAAAGAAGAGTTGTCAATGTCGGACCAGAGCTCGAAATACTTAAGCTCGAGGAAGAACTCAATGGCTAGCAGTACAACGAGGAAGAGGAATAGGAACGCTGCTCTTGAGGCTTTGGAGGGGAAGAATGACCCTGTCGCGGAGGAGACACCCTCAGAAGTAGATGTGAAAAGGACAGGACACGGAGAGATGGACTTCTTCGACTTTGAAGACGGAGGTGATGATGAGATTGGATCCCCTGACGATGATCCTGGAAGGCTTCCAAGCAGTTACGACTCGCCATCGTCAAAGCATGGTCGTCAGAGCTCACACTTCCAGGCCATCATTCAGGCGTATATGAATGGCGGCATTGCTCCAAAGATGTACTATTACGACGAAGAGGAAGAACCTCAAGACCTTACCGAACGTCGTGGGAGACGCGCGATGGAGCAGAGGATCGAGAGCCAGGGAAAATATAAGGAGGCGGAATACTTTCAACAGCGATCGAAGGGTGGCAAAAAGTTCAAACAAGATGTTGCATACAGTCTGACACCTTCAGAGTGAGTCCTTCTCTTTTCAAAAAAGCATGCTCTGAATTCTTTTCAGTTCCATCTCCAATGTCGCTTCGGTAGCGAGCGGCTCCAGCGGGGGCAGCCGAAAACGTTCCAATACCCTCGACTATTCGTTGGATCCTCCATTATCTCGCTCTCCCCCTCCAGCCAATCATCGCTACCGAAGAGAAGAGAATTATTCGTACTCGATCATGGAAGAGGATGAAGACTTCTACAGTGCCCACTCTCGTCGTGAGAATACCAAACAACCAAAAATATCTTATCGAGATTCGTTAACACCTCCACATTCTCCAAAGGGGATCTCCAACGCACTTCGGTCGTACAATTCACAAGGCTCCTTGAGACCAACCCCCGAAAATCGCGCGCCATTTGACTACCACATCCGCACCTACACCCCTCAGAATCGTTACACACCAGACGATGACTCTCCTGGCTCTTCTACCAGCACCTTTTCCCTGACGAACCATCCCTATTCGGCTTTCGCTGCGAGCGTCGCTACTCATCGCTCCGCATCCAACGACACCTTGCTTGAAATCCCTCCACGGAGGCAGTCACTCCTCAGCCCACCTAATCAAACTCCGAATCATTCACCCGGAAGTTCATTCAGCGGGTGGGCGGACCTTGGAAAGCAGTTTCCTGGCGTCCCAGGGGTGGTGGCGATAGTGGAACCCGAGTTGAGAGAGCCTTGGAAGGACGAGACACCTAAAAAAGCGAAGAGAGGATGGTTGAAGAGGAAGGAGCCTAACGATGACGCAAAATTCGCGGCCAGACCTCAGGGCAAATGGAATGCCAAAGCTGGCAACTTCTTGGATTGGGATTGAAGATTTGTTCCCTCGTTTCGTTTTAGTTTCATTTCCTTTCGATTTTCTCATTCCATCGTTTTTTTTTTCTCAACGCTCAACCAACTGTGAAACTGGATATTCTCTCTTCTTGAACTCCGGATACCCTTCGTAATGTGTCTCAATGAGAGTCAGTAGGAATCCATCGCATGGCTGCACTTCGTCCGTCTATGTAGATACGTACCTGTTGGTTGATGTTCTTACTCCTCTTGGAATCACAGTTGTTGTTTTGGATTGCCCATCAGTGTTCCTCCTTTAACGTGCCTCAACTCGAGGACCTATCACGAGTAACTAACAACTACAAAATCAATCCTGCGGCATATTAGAGGGACAGGACTGTAGCACACTTATTCCCCTGCCTTTAACAACACTCAAAGAGACTGCGCAGGATTATTGATAAATATTCCTTCCCGTTCCATTACAGGCTGACTCAAATTCAGCGGGCAGCAGGAGAAACAGTTCGGGTTCAGCTCTGCACAACATGCAGATATCTGCACACGTATGCAACTAACGACGCCAATGTGCAAAGCATCTCCAAACAGGCAAACACTCTGTCGTGGAACATCCTTCCAGTTCAAGTCCTCAGCTGTGACATGTCATCGCTTCCTAGCAGGAAGAAGCAAATCTTGAAGGATATGCGCTAGTGCTGATAAATGGCGATTCTTACGCGGTTTGCTCGCCTTAGCTCTTTCTTCCGTCATCTAAGCTGAAGCACCAGT
This sequence comes from Atractiella rhizophila, assembly GCA_021432655.1. Lineage (NCBI taxonomy): Eukaryota > Fungi > Basidiomycota > Atractiellomycetes > Atractiellales > Hoehnelomycetaceae > Atractiella > Atractiella rhizophila. Next base: position 4,743 of record MU271244.1, read on the forward strand.
TCCATCCCAAATTTTTCGACAAGACGATTGAGGACTCCGGAGCTGTTGCGTCCCGCGAATTACGTTCATGCCTCAGCATGTCACTTTCTCTCCCAGCCGTTGCAGGCTCATTGTTCAATATTTTGGCGACGAGATACCTGACTCACTGGTTGGAAAAGGAAGGAATAGACAAGGCTCCCGTCAAGAGGGTGAACCTCTTTGTTAGCACATTTGGAAAGGAGGTAGATGGGTTCAGCATGAATGAGGTGTAGGAAGGTCCTGAATCCATTTACAAACGAGTGAAACGTGTGCCTTTCCTCCCTAGTCAGCTTTAACTTCTTTCTGACCTCATGCGCACTGCTTGTGATGCTAGTGTGCATTGAAACTCAAGCTCCTCATGACCTCTGTCGCGCCGTCCTTTTCATAGGCATGGACGAAGAGCGATATGCCCCTCTCCTCCAACGTGCAAAGGTGCTTGCCCAGCAAGTCCCGCTCTTCGCGATGTCTCGCACGCATGTCCCGGCATCGATACGATGCTTAAATCTACAAGTAGTGGACGGGAAAGGATGCGACGTGCTTCAGAAACCTCCTCCGGGAAGTACTGGTTCGTTGACAAATGATTACCCTTTAGGAAAGGAAGCGCGCGCTGACATAGTGGACAGGGACGGTCGAAAGTGTGCAAGATAAAGAGGACGAAACTGAGAGGCCAAAAAAGAAGAAGGTCTGCTCTTACCTTCCTTCTTATGGCGAGACTTATACATGAACTCAGCGTTGGAATGTGTCGAGAGATGGACAATTCGAACCACAAGCATCACAAGACATTCTTCAGATTATGAAGCTTTCAAATGTAGAGCCATCTCCTTCTGGTCGTAACTAAATGGAGTCCACATAGCCAAGTACGACTCGCGTCCTCGGTGATAAAACCAAGTCTGCGTCAACGTCTATGGATGCTCCTTCTGTTCTGATATCATCAAACGAATCTCTCGCTCAGCTTCAAGCAGAGTATATCCTGGTTTGTTGCTCGTGCCTGCACGCAGTCGCCAATTAAGTTGTCTGCTGCAGCCCGATGAAATTGAAGAACCACGATGCCCCCTTTTGGCTCGAAAACTCGACGCTTCCTTTAAACCTGATATGAAAGTTCAGCTTGAAGATCTGGTGGGCAGCCGTCCCGTGCGAACATGCCTCATCTCGTCTTGCGTTGAAATTGTGATAGGACGAGAAAAAGCCCTTCCTGGATCAATGTGTCAAATCGGGGGATGTTGACCGGCTTGACACGAGCTGTGAGAAAGTGGAAACCACCTCGCAGGTGCGAATCTTGAATCCATTCACTGGCTCCAATTAATAATTCGAGGTTCAAGGGAATGACAGGTTCCGGGAAAGACGCTGACGCTTCGACAACTCAAATCGACATCTCTAAGGTGCTTTATTTGGTTAATTGCTAATCTCCTGTCTAATTCTCTACAGCCATTGACCAGACAGAATCCACCATTGTGTCCCGAGTTCTATTACTTCGCTCGAGACCACAGCGGTGGTGAAGCTTGGTGTTCCAATCCCTCTTGCGGATACAGTCACAACTATACTCTGACGGCCGATCAAAGGATCGATTTTTCGCAGCGATGGTCACACTTATGTTGGGAAAGTGACCAATCGTTGTCCCATGAATCTTCCTCGCCCAACGTTGATTCTCGATTCAGACAAGGTGCTGTTCTGCCACTGCCGTCTCTCTCGTCTTCAGTTTCTGACAGTTCAGCCATCTCAGCCATTTATTGCGCAAGACCCTCCCCTTTGTCATCGTCACTACTTCCTGAATCTCGTCGATGGCTCGATGACAGAGTGTGATAGAGTGCATCGAATCGAACGTGCGAGTCACGAGTACCAGCTGAACGAAGGACAGCGCGTCCTGTACAATCTACAGGCGTTGCACAGATCTTGTTTTCAAGGTGAAAGGATCATTTGCCCCGTTTTCCACCCAAAGAAAGGCGAACTCCATTCGTGTCCCTTTGGCTTAATCCATCTCAGTCAGGTGAGCGGCGATAGTTTATTCTTGAAGGACTGACTGAAGTTCATTTAGTTGACCACAGAGGAGCGGGTGAGATACGAGGCAAGTCCGCTGTTTTCATAATCACACTGATAACATTGAGAAATAGGCGCTGCAATCCGAATCGAAAAATGGCTGCCGTCGTTCGCGGGCGTCATGAAAAACTTATTTGTTCCTCCTGGCTGTGCTGTTAACAGAGCAGCCTATAGAAGGATGGCGCCATTAAAACCGTTCACTGTAGATCTTTCGAAAATGCAAGGTAAACGTCATGCAGGATTCAATAGGAACCTTTAAGGCGAGGGGAGATTACTTGCATTTTTATATCTTTTCATTAAACTTAGAGGAATATATTCCCTGGTGCGACGATATTTCTTTGCAAACACCAAATTGATACCTTTCCCCCGGCAATACTTGACGAGAGCCGATCTCGTGGAACCCCATTCCTCTGTGATGTGGCTCGAGCTGGCATAAGACTCTGAATCCAGTGTCATGGCTCTGATATGGCTAGTTTTCAGAGATGTCCTCCACACACCCCAATCGAGGCCTCTTCCTTTACATCCTTCTAAGCTAAACCGTTGTATTGGATGTCAGAATAGGACAGCAGAATCTTTCAATCTCATCCCCCCAAGTTTTAATGAGATCAGCCCGCTGCACTTTCCAAGAAGGTCAAAAAAATTGTTCCAGGGGCTTTCAGACTCGTCATACGAGCAGTGAAGGGAGAGATCTTGAATGGTTGGCGAAATTTCTTTGAGAATTGAACACATAAGCTCTATATTGCTGGTAAAGTCGCATTCAAAGATTTCAAGATGCGGGAAAGGTGCATCCGCCTCAAGGATATGTTTCAAAACCCCAAACAAAGAGGAGTTGTTGCCCACCAAGCGCAATGCCGTCAGTTGCGACAACGAAATTTTCGAGGGATCCAGGTCCATGTTGCTTTCTGCTCGCTTGAGATACACGTAGAAACCCCCTAAGTGCTTCATGGTAGGTGATCGCTCGCTGCTGTGTAAATACGTCGAGAGCAGAGTAAGATGCGTAACGCGTGGAAACGTCTCCTTCTCCAGTGCCCTCCAGAAATATTCCGAACCGTCATCCAACAAGTACAAAGTTTGAATTCGATTCTGCACAGGCTGCAGGACTCGAAAAATTTCTGACACAAGAGCAGAATTTTTAGGACCGGAAAGCTGAGTGATGGCGTTCCAATTCAAACTAAGAGTGGTGATGCGAGAGCACAATCCGACAATTTTGATGAGTGCCGCGTCGTCAAAGAGGTTCCCAGGCACGGGTCGAATGGTCAGATGTCGAATGTCTTCAACCTGCACCGAACTAAGCATGCGTAAGAAAGACCAAATGGTTTGCCGGTCCCTGAGCGCAATGGGATCCACTGAGAGCTCGCGCAAAACCTGCTTTCAATAGTCAGGAAGTCCTCTATCATGTCAAACAAAAAGGTAGAGGCACTTACGATGGGAAAGAGCGCTTTGCAGATACAAAGCTAGCTGCTCATTTGTCTATCCGTCCTGATCCCTTCTACGTGCAAAGCTTCATAAAAGATGGCTGACAAAATCTCATTCGGTAGTTGCAGAAAGCAATTGTTGCGATTGGTTAGGGCGTTTTTCCGTATCTTTTGGGGGGGACAAAATCTGTCTGCTGCGATTTAGGAGGAGAAACAATCTTCGAGCTGATTTCTTCTTTCGCAAGGAGCTTCAGCAAGGCGGCCTCTAAATCAAGACGACCTTTATCAGAATCAAGGCCTTGAATCTTCCAAATTTTGACAAGAAACTCCATGGTTTGTTCTATGCTCTCGATACGCATCGTGTCTTGTTTGGAACCATCAAGACGAAGGACGGAGCAGTTTTTTTGCAGCCAAAGCTTGAGATAGCCCGTCATGACATCCATGGAGTCGTCAATATTGCTCAAGTCAGGGAGTACAGGGAGTACGTCAGTGGTGTTCATTGTCCGCACGACTTGGTCGAGGAAAAATTATTAGAGTGAGATGAGGAACGACGTCTTCTAAGATTGAACAATGAACAAACATTTATTTGACTTGGAATGAGAGGTCCATCATGAGACTCACGATTGCACCACTACTGACACGCACACAAGATTCTGAGAAACTTAACTTCCAACGCCGAGAGTCTCGTCACGTCGATAGATGTCTCCGAAGGAATCAGGAGTGCTGTTTCCGTTCACAGAGCGACTACAATGTATCACCTTTCCAATCCTAGATACGTGGCCCATGCAGATGCCCTCGAATAGCAGGCAGACGAGACGTTCCTGAAATAAGGTTGCCGGTTGCCAGTAACACTTGGTGTTGTTGCTTTGATCCACTTGGATGCGTTCGCTCCACTATACGTCGACCTAGCTCTGTGATACGTCTCGACCTGACGTTCTAGGCTGCCCCTATGTCACTCCTTCTGAATGAGGAACCAACGAAAGGGTACGCTTTGGTTCTAATAAACGGGGACTCATACATGGTAAGTGTCGTCTTCCGTGTTGACACTCTACCAATTGCGAGTCTACAGTTTTCGTCGAGTTTATTTAATAAAGGCATCGCAGATGCTGGAGCCGCTGCGTCAAAGGAAGTCGAGGGATGGCTCCAAAAATCAGCCAGCCTTCCACCAGTGGACCGTGTTCTTCTTCATATTTTCTGGCGCCGCGGAAAGATTATTCGCTGGCTTGAGGAATTTGGAGTGAAGAAGCCGGTGAAAAGGATCGATCAATTTGTTTCAACCTTCGGGCGTGGCCAGCCTAGCTTCAGTATGACTGAGGTGCCGGATGAGGAGGAAGCTATCCTCAGAAGGGTGGAGAGTAAGTCCTCTCCTCAGAAGCGACTTGAGCAGTTGAACCTAAGTCATTGGCAGTATGCGCTGAAACACACGCTTCCCACGATCTTTGCCGCGCTGTGGTTTTCGCCGGGATGGAAGAAGCCTCTTTCCTGCCCATTCTTCAGCGCTGCAAGCTTCTGGCACAGCAAGTTCGGCTGCTAACAATGTCAACGACACTTCCTCCTTCAATTCAACGTCTGAACTTCCCTCTCTTAGATTTGAGGGAAAGCGGGCTGTTCCAAAATGTGCATCCAGGTAGTGAGTGATGAAATGTTCTACCGTGCAGTAATATTGAATAATCTCAAGCCGACGAAAACGGCTCTGTGAGCGCCCATCGCTGTGGATACTAATCATATTTCTGACTTTCCACCCCATAGCGCGCTGAGCGCACTTTTTCAGTTGAGCAATCGTCTTTTTCTGAACCTGCTTCTGTGAGCAGAAGAACGACGTGGGCCGGCTCTTTACCGGTTCAAGAGCTGAAGCCTACTGGACTTATGGGGGTGTGTGCTTATTTCCCAACTCCTCACTGCTGCTGACCTTGAAAATTCAGCCTGCCCCTCGATTCTCTGCTTCAGGTCTCGAAATGGACCCTGACTACGTCTGTATCCTGCTTTGCTCACATGCCACTCTAAATCCACTCTTCAGCCGTTGACCGAACAAAGCCCACCACTCTGTCCCGAATTCTACTTCGACACATTTCTGCAGAAAGGTCGCTTTCGTTGTTCGAGGGTGGATTGTCGATTTTCGCACGATTACGTTCTCACGCCGCAGGAACGCGGCGCGTTCTCGAGGCTCTGGGGACATACAAAGTGCAAGGGAAAGGAGCATTGTCAGAATGAGCAACGCACACGGTGTCCGCTCAATCTTCCTCTGGCCATCGACCCAAAGAAAGTAGGTTTCTTTCCAGCGCTGATATTACGCCGGACTGACGAGTCATACAGCCGTTAATTTTTCAAACACCTCTGTTGTGTCAAAAGTACTATCGCCTTAACGCGTCAACAAAATATTTTTCGACAAATGCGCTGCCAGGCCATTGTGACAAGATCCACAACGACAGTGAACAACTCAGCCATTCGTACTACCTTACATTCGAGCAGCGTGTATCCTTCACCATCCAACTCCTGCATTCGGACTGCATTAGCGGCGATCACGAAACGTGCCCAATAACCGCATCACTATTTGGACAGAAAGCGAAATGTCCATTTAACTTACCTGTGAAACCCATGACAGTGAGATTTCTGTTCCGTCGATTCACTCGTATCCAGCTGACAGCTTTTATACCTGCAGAAGGCCATGAGGAAAAGAAAAGCTCGAGCTGACGCTGGACTGCCCACCAAAAAATCGGTCAGGCTGTCCCTGTAGTCGTCGATCTGTTTCTGATCCTGTCAGCAGAAGAAAAAGAAAAAGTTAAATCACACTGGCAACACAGCCTCGAGCTCTGTACGTCAATTTTCTCGTTTACACCTTTGTCTCATGGTGACACAGGTCAAGGGAGGAATGAAGAAAGAGGAGGGTGACAGTTTCGCTAAATGACAGCTCGCAAGTCAGATGCGGCGTAGAATCAAGTAAATTAATACATTGTCAGTACTGTAGACAGCAAGCTTAAGGCATTGCCAAGAACAATAATTTCCTGGTAGCGTTTCTCATTCCAGCGCACTTCATCAGCTTTTTTGGTATTTTGTCCAATGTTATTGTTAAACTCATTTCACCCATCGGCGACCTTGAAGCTCGCCGACTTTGGAAGCCACATATTTGGGCACGGAGCAGGAGCCGTGAAGAGAGGACGTGGCAATAGACTGCTATTTCGCCCAGGACTTATAAATCTGATAAGACACGAGACGCGCAACAAAGAAACGGATAGTGTACATACGGACAGCAGCGGGGTGAAACAAAAAAAAGAGGAAAGAATCGCTTTTGAAGAAAACGAGCAGCTCGAACCAGAAGAACAGGAGAAGAACGAAGATGGTTATGGCGCCAGCCGGACGAGTCGGAGACAAGAATAGGGCGAGAACAATGGCATCCGATCCTCATACTCTCGCTCTTTTGGCCGCTTCGTCGCCTTCGACTCCCTCGTCCTCCCTCAGCCTCTTCGCTCCGATGCCTTTGAGTCGGCCCAACTCCTCCTCTCTCTCCTTCAATCTCTCCCTCAAGCCTCTCAACTGTCCTTCCCTCTCTTCGAGCGTTTTATTCAGTCGTTCGATCTCGCCATTCAGGTCTTTGACTGACTGTTCGTTGAGCATCTTCTCCAGAGTCCACTTCTCGATGTTCTGCGCTTCATTCTCTTTTAGTTGGAGGAGATATTGGACCGCTCGTTGGAGGATGGAACCTTTGTTTTTGTCGCAGCCCGGAACAATCTTCTTCAACTCGTTGATCCCGTCATTTATGGTCTCTCGTCGCCGACGCTCGACCTCCTTCTGCTCTCCCAAATTAACAATCAACACTCCGACATCCCGTCACGGCTTGAAAGAGAGGACAAGCGACGAACGTGATTATCCTTCTTAAGCCTGCTCCACTCTTCGCTCCCCTTCACCAATCCCTGGTCATACTGCACACCTTCCTTCTTCTTCCTCCTTCCCCTCTTTGCTCCACCATTGCTACCCCCAGGGCCTACAGCAATGTCCTCGCCCTCCATCACAGCTTCCATATCCATGGGGAGGTGTGGTTCGTCTAACTCGTCTGCGCCGTCCTCGCCTCGATGCTGAGAGGACGGATGAGGACCTTTGACGCCGGGAAAGAAGGAGTAGGCGTCGGGATTACCCTGCGACGAGGGAAGGGTAGCTTGGATGGCATGGAGGAGGCCGTCGCGGTCGCCTTCTCCGTCCTCTTCGCCTTCATGACCGTTCGTCATCTACGCAAGCGGGCCCATCCCATCAAATGTCCGTTCCCTCGCTAAGCAGACAGAAGACGGGACGAAAGGACGAACGGTGGCCAGCAAGTCGTCAATCATGTTCTCCTCCCTCCCATCACTCTTCCCGATCCCTCCCTCAACGCTCACGGACCCGTCTCTCAGTCTCGGGTCGACGGCGATGTTCATCCCCTCCGTCTCGATATTGTTCGACGTCGAATCGTTCATGCTGCCTCTCTTTGTTGTATTCCGTCTGTCGCTGAAACTTCGCACGTGCGCAGCTGAGGGGGCGAGTCGCGCGCAGGAGCAGTGCGGGCGTGTGTGGTGTTGGAGGGGCGAGGTGAAGAGGTCGCGAACGGTGGCGTACCAGTCAGGTGAGGGAGCGATGGTGGTCACGAGGAAGTTTGGGCAGGAACGTGATCGATTTTATCCCTCGGCGATCGTCGGCGATTGGGACAGACCCACAAAATTTTATCATGATGGCGACGGAAATGGCTTCCATGATTTGCCTGGTCGTGCTTGTAAGGTTGGAGTTAACTGTTGTTGTCATTCGAATATTTAAAGCTGGAATGAGGAGACATTGTTTTTGGTGATGTCCGCTTTTAGAACTGTACAGTCTTCAGAAGGAGTGAAATGGTGCAGTTGTCAAAGTAGTGTTTATTTCATTGCATGAAATTGCTCATGCGGACGTTGATAGCTAATGAGCCTTTGTTCTATCTGTGATTGTTCAAGCCATCTGTGCAAACGATTGGAAACAGATCAGTTCTTTGTCATTGAGGAAGAGAGCAGAGTTATATATCAGTTCTAGACACTGCCGTACATTTTTGCGCGAGGGAGCCTTCGAGCTTAGCTGCCGATATATCTTCACACGAATTGTTCAGCAGAACACCAAGGACAGTAGATCAAGCCGGCACCTCCTCAGTCCTCTTCCACTCACTCAGCTTGGTTAGAGAGGTAGTGAGCAGCCTCCACAAACCAATCTCCACCCGCACCACCCGCGCCATCTGAGCACAGACTTCCATTCAATTGCTTATAAGCGGCAGCCGCCATCCTCCCTCGCGCGCCTTAGTCAGCCTTTCATCATTGACAGGCAACGGCGGCTGAGGAATCCCTTGTTGTTCATCTGTCGGCCCTTTCGCTTCGTCCCGGCTGGAGCGGTGGTGGCGCACAAGTTGGGGATGGATGACGCGATTGCTGACTATAGTTCTCCACCTCCTCCCCGCTTCCCACGGTAAAGGCAAATTGATATAAAAGGCTCTCGCCGTTCGAGTGCTACCACCATCATCCAAATTACTGTAACAAGTCATCACTCGTGCCAAAGAAAGTCCAGCAATCGATAGAAATATGTCTTTCACTGTCACCTCACCGCCAGCAGCTCTCTCCCTTCAGCTCGCCGCTGCATCAAGCGAGGATGGGATTCACACTTCGATGATCTATTCCCAGCTGCCCATCGATGGAACCAGGCCGTACAACTACATCAATGAACCTCCAGCGGGAGTGCCGAGGACCAGCTTGACGCCTATCGAGGTGCCGACTGTTGTGAAGGATTTGAGGAAGTTGTCGAAGGATGAATATGGGACTGAAATTAGTGGATTTGGCTTTGAGACCGAAGGCACGAAGATGGAGTATGAGGACTGGGCACAGGAGGAGAAGATCCGTGGTGTTTACTACCCAGAAGTCGAGGAGTCCGTTTCTCAGCTGTCTTCTCGATGGAGAGCGAAGCTGATCATGGATTCTTGTTGATGGACAGGTTTTTGAAGAAGCAGTTTAATGCACACACGATTCATATTTTCGATCACACCGTCCGCCGCACTCCACCTGTTGGCACGGTTGTGAAAGATACGCCAGAGACTCGGCAGCCTGTTTCACGCGTGCATGTGGATCAAACGCCTGAATCTGCGATCGCACGAGTGCATAGGCACCTGCCTGAGGATGCCGACAGGCTTCTTAAGGGTTCGTTCCTTTCCTCTCGTATTGCTTCAACGTGACGACCTGACGGATGTGGATATAGGGAGATACAGGCTCGTAAATGTCTGGCGACCATTCCATACTGTATATGATATCCCGCTCGCTGTCGTCGACTATCGAACACTTGATTATGAGAAAGACCTCGTGCCGACAGCTCTGATTTATCCCGACCGTGAAGGAGAGACATTCACTGTCCTTCGTGAGTTGTTCTCCTTTTTAGCCGACACAATGTAACAAAGGCATCGCCCACAGACACTCCTAATCAAAAATTCTACGCCCCTTCCCATCAAACGAAAGATGAAGTCATACTTCTGAAGTGTTTTGATTCAGAAGCCCTCAAAGAGGGAAATGACCACATCGCGAAGCTTACGCCTCATACTGCATTTATTGATCATCGGTTCTATGGGAAGGAAGGAGTGAGGGGAAGAGAGAGCATCGAATTGAGGTGTCTGGTATTCAGCGATGAGTAAATGTGTGATAGTTGTTGGACCATTTGTATATTACTTTCAAATCGACATGTAAACTTAGTCTTGCCACGGTATCCCCTGTATATCCCATACTTTATCAGATCGTACTGAAGCACGCTTTCACACAACCTGATCTGGGTAACGTGTTATGCTGAAAGAAGAAAGCTGCTTGTCAGGAGCATGAAAACATGAAGGGAGGCGAGGGGAAGAAGTTCGTAGGTTAAACGAGAGACAAATGTAGCTTTCCCATAGACGCAGCCAGTACTCGCTGCTTTGCATGCATAATGGAGTTCGTGCATGAACCGAATTCTCATCCGTTTGATGAACTATAACATGAGAGACTTTCCCGCTAGCGTGAGGTTTAGAAGACAAATTGGGCGGCTCGTGCCGGGCCCCATCAGTAAAATTCAGAGCATAAGAGTGATGACGCAGGGGCGGGTCTTGACATATGGCTACTTTGTTAACGGTCTCACTGGGATGAAATGGTCGTTACCTTGCTCGAGTCAAACTCTCTTGGAGCGTCGACTACTTGAGGGTAGAAGGGGAATCCAAAGGGACAAGTGCTGTGAGGTGGCCGACCGATTGCCGTGCAGACCTTTCTCTGTGGACACTCATATTGTCGAATGTCTCAGACAGTTGTATCCTTTGGTCCCAAGTCAAGACGCAGGAGTGAGAACCATGGTTTCTTAAGTTCGGTCTCGGATTGTTTTCAGGGCAAGAAGCCATCTCTAAACAAGAGCTGACAAGTGTAGGTGGCGGGACTTTTGGAGTCTGTTGGGTTATGGCCTGACCTCATTGTATTACACTGCCAATCGAAGTTGATCTGTATTCAGCCGTGCCCCACAATTCTGAATGCAGATCTCAGGTATGGCTGGACAGGCAATCCGGTTGGCTGGACAACTGGAAAAGATGAGATCCCATCTGGATTCAGATGTAGACAGTTGCTTGAGTCTGAACACGCCCTCATCCAGTAATAGTAGAGAGTTTACGAAGCGAGCCTCCAGCTTATTTTTCCCCTTAATTTTTCGCCGGCGCAGTCGTACAAGGAATATCTCAGATTAACTCAACACTGTTTCCTGGAGCTGGGGCCCAAAGTTCTGGAGACAGGAGCTGCCGTGCCTTCCTGCCAAAATCGTTAAGCAAGGTCACTTATCAAGGCTTCCTTAAGACCCAAGGCTTATGAACGGACCTTTGCAGATTCAAGCCTAATGCCACATAATTCCATAGACTGGTAACCTTCCAGAATTCAATTCACATTGTTTCTGTTGTTATATACATGGTGAACAACAACTTCCACCATGGTTTAAGTCTTGGTTTAAGCATTTTCTTTTCGCAAACCCCTGCAACTTCTGACATTGCCATTGTTTTGTTTTTCTGACCCAGAGCTTGCACGTGGCAACTGATGATATACTCGGCACTAGTCAAGCCAAAAATATTGAGAGGTCGTTAAAGGAGCTTGTTTCGCAAACCCTCTAGTATCAACTGGACTTAGCTGCTACCACCTGAAATCAGATTATTTGCACCTGTCCTCAGCTGTCCTCTCTATCCAAAGCACCTGCTGATACCTCTAAGCAGTCATCTATCAACCTGCCCTCAGCCATCCTACCCATCTGTATCTAGGCATGCCAAGCTGTAACCGTCCGGTTAGAAAGCTACACTAAATGGACTTCCGCATTAAGCTGTGAGCACAACGTATTTGCCTACACCCTTGAGAATAATGCATACACATTTTGACTCAGTCCATTCTGCTGTTCTGTATAGGTCTTGTGGTCTTTCTGCATGTACTCTAGCCATATGACCTGCATAATATGTATGTATGAAATCATCATTATTATTGCAGGGGTAGTTTGTGTAAGAAATATCTTACAACTGAATAACACCAGACATAACAAACATGGATCGTATGCTATTGTGTAATGAAAATGGATAGGGTTATATGATGACATGGAAGAGCATTCTTGACTGTTAATTCAATCGAAATAGAATCGAGAAATAAAACCCGTAGATGGTAAATGATACATGGTGTTTTGAGATGCAAGGATAATAGCAGATCAAATCAACAACATAAACAACAGATGTGACATTCGAACAAAATATTTTAATGCTTGCTCAGGTGGAAAGATTAGAAAGGGTCGAGCCAGTGCTTTCAGTGACTGCAGCATCATTGGCAGTTGGCTCGATCCTGCGATCAAACTGTTGACTTGTGTGATGGTAGATCCATATCCTTCCTGGAGTTGAGATTCTCAATACCATCCGGAAGAGCATTCACATGAGTGGAAGTCGTTACGTCTTTTGTCTGGGAACACATGTGAATGTCCCTCTTAACGAGCAAGCCATAATGTCGAATATTCAGTATTTGTTCATCAAGTTCACAAAATTTGAGGAAACAAAATATTGACTTGCCTTTCCACTGCTCCTAGGTCCACCTTCTTCATATCTAACATGTCTTGAATGACTTTGTCGACTCGACTGAATATATCAATGTCATACAAGAAATACATAGTGAGCATAATGAGCATATGTTGGTGTTATGGTGGGTCACTTCATCAATTGGTTTGATTCTTCGCAAGAGTAGTGAGAGACCATTCGTAGTCAATAGATCTGCCAGCTGTTGAATTCACAGTAAGCTATAGCGACGAAAGGATGACAAAGGGACAAACTGGACAAACCTTCATTTTCGTATGGTTACACAAGTCGTCAAATGCTCCATGGGCATTGACCTTGAATTCCAGGCAGGATCCCCTTTGCTGATGCCAGCAAGTAAGGGTGTTTGTTGAAGTATTACTACTAGTTGCTTGTCAGTGCAATGAGTAAAAATCCAAAGAATGACATATATGCAAGGTCCGAAAGACTAACATATTATCTGTGGAAAAGGGGAGCCTAAGGAGCCACCATATCAATGAGCAGTTATTTTGATAACTGCCTGAACAGAAACAACGAGTCCAATACCCAGAAGTGCCCATCATAGTCCTCTCATCGATGTGTATCTTGAGAAATGAACCCATTCATAGGCTTAGAGAATCGAGCTTCTCATTCTTCCATACCAAACAGCATTACGAAAGTTGCAACTTGGTATCCAAAACACAAGACCTTTCGAGGCTTCTTTCGAGGTCCCCCTCTTCGTCCTTCTGCTGTCCCAAAGCTTTCTTCCACCATGTATTTGTCCCAGCTGATCTATTTTCAACATACAGAGTTCATCATTATCTTCTGGTGGGGGACAAGCAGTTTACGTGCCGTCCCTTAGAAGCTTTTCAATGTCCTTTTTCTGCTCTCTACCTGATCTTCATCAGACAAGCTGGATGGATAGGAGTTTGCGTGAAGCCTGAGACGCTGTGTAGTCGTTAATATTCTCATTCTCGTCAAGGTTGCCGAAATGAGTGAATGGGCCATCATCATCTAAGATTCATTTTGAAAAATTTTGATCGACAGTTATAGCTACCAGGTTCAGGGTCGAATGTTGCAGATGCTGTGAAGGAATACAAAATATGTCATAGCGTGATATATCACGTGCCGCATTTCCTGCGTCTCTGCTCGACCTTCAATATAAAAACGAGTTGTACTTTCCTTTCTACGATCTCTCTACGATATTCCTTGAAAGATTTACAATAACAACACATAATAATTTGCGTGACATAGAGAAGCGAACCATTTATGACAATGTTCCAGAAGGTGATCAATAATGTCCTTTTTGATGATTTTTGCAACTTTTTTTGGCTTACATTATGTTTAAGGGCTGAAAGAATCGCCAAGGAATCAATTCATCTGCTTGATTTGCCCATGCCCAAACAACACTTGCACAAACCATTCCCTCACTCCAAGATTCAGCAGCATCTTCACTCCTTATCTCAACAAGATGATCTGATACATTGGGCTCCCAATAGGAAATGGCACTAGACGTTCTGGGCCATCTGACTATTCCAAAAATGATGGAGCATGGCTTGGTGCTCAAGATCCAGAGGCATCTGCATCGAAGTCAGAATGCACAACAAGTCCTGCTCTCGGCAATGACTTGGGCATGAGAATAAAATAACCTTCCAGCAGGTATGTCATTCTACATTGCATTAATTGAGATTGAAGGGCATTATACTCCAAGCCTTTGTCGATTGACAGCCCGTTTCGTATTTGAGAGGACCCTCTCATCATTATTGTCCCCACTCCCCATGAGGACTTTATGTATACCACGCAGCATACAGATAGCATGCTTAGTGTGAATATGGGTGTTGACAATGATACTCTCGAAACTCATCTGGCTAGGAGATGGTTCAGGTTTATGTCCTGGATCTAATTTTGATGAGGCAATGAAAGAAGAGGTGAGCGCTATGTGCAAAGCAGATGGCACAGATTGGGCACCGTATAAGGACAGGAATGCAAGGCCGTTTTTGCAAATCTATGGTCTGTTGCTTCTTTGACACTGAATTGCATAGTTATTCCTTGCTCATCTTATCAGCTGCATCCCACGTTACCCGATCAGTGTCGAAATGCTCAAAAGCACCCTGTCAGTATAAATTGATGGGTGCCTCAGATGTCCTAAGTTATAACGCCATGGAGAAGGAGATCTAACAAATCAGTTGGTTGGTTGTTATATATCTTTCGCTTCTGAGCATGTTTCCTAAGTTACACATGAATAAAAGGGTTTGCAAAAATACTCCAATCAAAAGCAAAGAATGCACGTAATCCAGGAAAGTGAATAGCTCCTCTAACATGATTGTGCTGTGCTTTTTGATCACTTCCATAGAGGAACTTGTATTGTCAAGATTGTTGACATCACTGAAATAAACCTTGTATGCTGCCCTTTTCCTTGTTAGAATTGGTTTCGATCTATGTGCCATATTAAATCTCTCCATCCTAGATGAATGAAAAACAAATGTCGATGGACTGGCTGTTGTCACTAATGTCGGCATCTTGCTTACTTCCTTTCACCAAGAGGGTGTAAACTCTACAAAGCACAGATAAGAAGTATGGGATTGCAAACAATACTAAAAGAGAATGTGAATCGTTTCGTTGAACCAATATGTCAAACCTACTACCACTTTGCTTGTCAGTTTCAGGTATTGGCTCTATACTAGAGATGTAAGGAAACAGCCTGTTTGAGTTCATAAACCTCGGTAGCATCATCCACCATGCAAACACTCTGTAAATGAGTATTATTCGGCTTAGCCCATCACAAACACTACGATAAGCATTGCCATAGGGAGAAAGAGATAGTACTTTCAACATGGTCAATTGCCCAAGTTTCAAAGCTGTGTTCAGTACACTAGAGTGTTAGCTTTTGGGTGCTCAGACGAATGCATTTTGGTGAGGCAACACTTGCCCTATCAGGAAAGGTTGTCGTCTTGATCCAACACGATCGGGCTTGGTGACACTTCCAAGATCGGATGACAAGCTTTATTGTATTTATAGAAGCTGTTGGTCTAATACTGGTGACACAACATGATGAGCAGTAAGCTTGTCAAACACTGTTGTGAGCACTGGTGTCAGGACCTCCCTCAAATTGCCTATTTTTATCCTATTTGGAGTCGTGGGTTCAATTAACATTTGTATGGCTTATTTCCCCACCTCTTTTGCCCTACATATCAAGTACCTTTGCACCCTATCTTTGATAGAGTTTGAATGTTTGTTTGTAGCTGTGCAGTCCTTTATGTGTATAGGCAAGGACAATGCCCCTGGGAGACATTGGATGAGACACTTTGCTGTATTTGAAAAACTGAGCTTTAAATTGTCATACTGCTGATAAACTCCACATTTAGGCTCCTTACTATAAATAATAGCACTGTAAACTACATGGAAAAACAGAGCTATTGAAAAGGAGTTGGTAGCTCATGTGGAAGTGTGTGGAAAAGGGATCTAAAGCTGTTTCGAGTGCATCCTTACCTCTAAAAGTCATCTCTTCTTAGCATGAGTCATAAAACACACTTTTGAGCGTTCATACCTCCCTCAGCAGGCACATTGAAACGAAATGAATTACACCATGCTACTGCATATGTTTTATTTTGAAGTGGTGAGAAAAAGTGTTTTGCAGCGGACTTGAACCCTTGCAACCGTGTACAAAGGTAGCTCTGCCTTCCCTGGCTCCACTGGCTTCCCCACTTGGCCGCTAAACACCGTGCACAGCTGCCCCGCAAAGCAACCGCAGCACACGGCGCCAAAACAAGGCTGCACGCTATTTCTTCAGGGCATTTTGGGATTACTCAAGTTGGGCGCCAAAAAGTGTCGCTTGTCTACCTTAAGGGGAAGAAAGTGAGCACATGTGAGCTAGAATATACTGCCTTTGGTGTTTTCTGACAGCACTTTAGAACCATCATGCCCCACCCTAAGCGAAAAAATGGTCCAAACCGACGAGTTCATGCTCAGCAGCAACGGCGAGAAGACAGCCAGTCAGATACCCCTCAGGCTGCTCCACGACGCACAGAGAGATGTCATGCAGGACTGCCCCAGCGTTTTCAGATTACACAACCTACCCCACCTCAGCATTTGACACACCAAATTTGTGAGCCACAGCAGCAGGCTCAACCTCTGAGGGTACGACAACAACAACGTCGGCAGCCAGACCCTCAGCCTTTAGATGGAGACATCACTGAAGGATCCTCTGATGGAGGATTTGGGAACAATGATATTCCTGACCCAAGGATGGTGCCACCAAGAGATGAAAGGCATGATCGGCATCCTTTCATCGCATTTAACTACTCTTCGGGAACCGTGGAAGCCGTGTGACTTTCTGGCTGGAGCGAAGTCTTCTGCTCAGAATGCGGTGCCTTACGTTGACTTGAGGAGCGAATAGTCAAGAGCTCTAAGCGTAATCCGAAATTTACGAACTGCTGCTCCCATGGAAAGATTGTTCTTCCTGCATATAAAATCCTCCACCAGAGTTGTTTTCAGCTGTTCACCAATCCAGATACGCATGAATCAAGACAGTTTCGTGAGAATATCCGCTCCTACAATAATGCTCTTTCCTCTACTTCTCTCGGAGTCAAGCAGCCACCTATCCCTGGGCATGGAGTTTACACTTTCCGGATTCAAGGGGAGCTTTGCCATCACATCGGTGCTTTGCTTCCGGAATCTGATGACGAAGAAAAGTTTGCACAGATATATATGCTGGATTCTGAAGAGCAGATTTGTCAAAGAATAGGGACCATTAGAGGGAACAAACTTAAGGAAGTGACATTGAGAAAGTTGCAAGACATGGTGTGGCGGGTTAATCCATGGCCACAAATCTATAAAACTGCAAGAGAGCGTATGGCAGATGATCCAGCATTACAACTCCACATTCGAACTATTAATCCTACAGATCTCGATCCCTGACGATATAATAGGCCAACAGCTCATGGCATAGAGAAATTGCAGTGCTTCTCATTGGAGAAGAATCAGGAGCCACTGCCGGTGTCACAAGAGATTTTGCGGTCAAACTCTGACGGCCTGATGGTCAAAACTTTTATGAAAAAGTCACTGATCAAAATGCCAACTATCTCCCACTGTGATTTCCACTTTTATTTCCATATGGCAAGCAAGGTTGGCACACGTACATTCCCCTTCGTCATGGTGATCTGCTTCAAAGTGGTCCACGGGAAGAACATCGAAATAATGAAGGACAAATAGTTGGAAACATGGGAGAACGAGTCCATGTTACGTAGATGGACTAGTACTCCTATCTTTTTTCATCCAAAGAAGAATACTTTCTCTCTCATTCACCATGGCGGTCGACTATTTCAAGAATTGGTTTGCGATGCTTACGCACAAATAGAGAGTGGAAGGTTGAAGTTTCTTCGGTTTAATCAAGATCTTCTCCAAACTGAATCCTATGCTGGACTTGGTGACACCTTAGAAGATGGCCGAGATGAGCAGATGTTGGGAAGTGGACCATTTACCCATCCACACATACTGGAAGCCCACGTCAAATGAATCAACAATTTCAGGATGTGATTGTGATTGTTGGAAACAGAGGTTCTCCTGCTATCTTTACAACATTCACCTGCAATCCTCGATGGCCCGAAATCACAGAAGCCTTGCTTCCTGGACAAACAGCTGCAGATAGGCCAGACTTGGTCTCTAGGGTTTTCAACGTGAAGGTGAAGGCCTATATGCAGGACATCAAAGATAACTCAATCTTTGGACGGACAGATGGCTTTGTCTGGGTGATCGAATTTCAGAAACGTGGTCTGCCTCATGCTCACATCCTCATCATTCTCAATGCCAAAGACACCATCCAGGATGTTGAGGCTATCGACCGCATTGTATCTACTGAATTGCCTAACAAGGATACCGATCCTGAGTTATTTGACATTGTCTGCAATCACATGCTCCATGGACCCTGCGGAGATATCAACCCAGATGCTCCATGCATGATAGATGATCCTAAGAACCCTGGGAGAAAAATCTGTGGCCAAGGGTTTCCAAAGCCCTTTGCAGAAAAACAGGCATCAATGAAGATGGTTATCCCAACTACCGGAGACATAACAATGGACGCACATTTCAGAAGACACCGAACGGATTTATTTACCACAATCGCTGGGTTGTACCATTCAGTGCTTATATCCTTCTGAGGTTTGTAGCTCACATCAATGTGGAGCTTTGCATCTCCATTAAATCAGTCAAATACCTCTTCAAATATGTCTACAAAGGAAATGATTGGGCACAAGCTATACTTCATTATGCAAGAGGTGAAGGTGTGAGGGTTCTGGATGAGATTCAAGAGTACTTGGATGCCAGATTTATCGGATCTTCTGAAGGTAATGCTTAACATAATATTATGGGTAATCTGATATATATTTCTAGCTGTTACCAGATCTTCCACTTCCCACTACACCAGCACTTCCCTGTGGTTATCCGCCTGGCAATACACCTTCCTGATAGGCATTTTGTGACCTTTAATCCCCAGGATGAGTCACTGGGAGACATTCTCAACAGGAATAATGTCACCAAAACGACGTTGACTGAGTTCTTCACCTACTGTAGGGAAAACCCCAACATTACTGAAGACCTTACCTATCCAAGAGAGCCCCAATTCCTTCCTTGCAAGTCAGCCACACACACTTGGAAAATTCGGGAGCAGCAAGAAGCCATTGGACGCATATATTACGTTGCACCTTCACAAGGGGAACTATTCTATCTCCGAATGCTCCTCCATAAAGTTGTCAGCCCAAAATCTTTTGAAGATATCTGGACAGTAGATGGAACCATCCATGAGACTTTTTAAGGCTGCATGTATGGCTCTTGGGTTGTTAGAACATGATCAAGAATGGGATTTCTGCTTTGACGAAGCCAGTGCAGTTAAGAATGGCTTTGCGATGCGGTCTCTCTTCATCTATATTCTATTATTTGGTGTTGCCAGTGAACCTAGAAGACTATGGGATAGCCATAATAGGCAGCTCAGCGATGATTGTAAACACCTTCTACAAACAAAGTATGGCACAGACGATCCGACACAGGAGCACATTATCAGTATTTGTCTCCTTGAATTTGAAGATCTTCTCTAGGCGTACGGTAAAACTCTAACTGATTTTGGACTACCACAACCAGCAGAGCGGTTTGAAAGATGGGGAGGGGAGACAAGGATTATTGGTGAAGAGCTTGCATATGATTGATCATTACTTCCGTACGCCTTGAGACAGAGTTGCCATTATTAAACGAAGATCAATGTCATGCTTATGACATGATTGTAGTAGCATGGCAAGGTGGAAATGGTGGATTGTTCTTTATTGATGGACCAGGAGGGACTGGAAAGACCCTGTATTGCCGCTATCCTGCTGGAAGGAGGATGAACGGCCCATACACGCTTCCGGATCCCACTGGACATTGATGCCGACTCAGTCTGTAGTATTACTGCTCAGAGTGATCATGGACGACTTTGCCGTGAGGCAGAATTGATAATTTGGGATGAAGTAGGAATGAGCCATCGATGGTGCTTTGAAGCAGTCGACCGGATGCTTAGAGACATGCGCAAAGTAGATGCACCTTTTGGTGGAGTTATTTTGGTCCTAGGCGGTGAGTGAATCAAGTCAAAGAGTTCAGCTCTAATAATTTTCGGGTGATATGCGACAATGCCTATCAGTGATTCCCAAAGCTTCAAGGGCACAGATTGTCAGCGCGTGTGTTATCAACAGTCCTTTCTGGCCAGCAGTTCAAGTCCTCCCTCTGACCGTGAATATGTGCCTTCTTCGTCATCAAGCTGAAATGACACAGCGGGACTTTATGACTGCCTCTCACTTTGCTGAATGGTTGCTGTCAGTTGGAAATGGTGCAACTGACAACCCAGAAGACTGTGGCCATGGTCCATTAACTATGAAGGATCAAACAATAGTCCCACGATCCCATGGCCTGGAGGGTCTTTTAAATGACATCTATCCTGGACTCAGCACTATAACACAAGAAGTGAACTCAGTTGAGCTCAGGCAATACTTTCAGGAGTGCATGATCCTTACAGCCAGAAATATTGATGTTGACCTGATAAATGATCAGCTTATTCACGGCTTTGTCTCCCAGCAGGAGCGAGTCTATCTCAGTGCCGATCGATTGATGGACCACAGTGAGAATATTCAACAAGGATTTACGGTTGAGTACCTCAACACTCTCAACATGATGGGACTTCCTCTCCATCGGCTTCATCTCAAAGTTGGAGCCCTTGTCATCCTGTTACGAAACCTCAATCCTTCAGCTGGGCTCTGTAATGGTACACAGTTGATGGTCACCCAGCTGGTTTCTCACGTTATTGAGGCTACAATCATCACAGGAGCATTTACGGGTACCTCAGTCCTCATCCCACGTATTGCTTTGGATAGCAAGGTCTCCAATTCATTTCCTTTCACCTTACGCCGGTTTCAATTCTCCATCAAGTTGGCTTTCTGCCTCACCATCAACAAGTCACAGGGACAGTCGGTGGGAACTGTTGGATTATATTTGGACACACCAGTTTTTACACATGGACAACTTTATGTAGGACTTTCTAGAGTTTCGAACACAAAGAATCTTCGAGTTTATTTACACCAGGTACAAGGGATAGAGAATAAGAGGACAGAAAATATAGTGTACAGAGAAGTTTTGAATTTTCACAATCAGATGCATGTAGACCTATAATGAAATCATAAAGATTCGTACCAAAACCCATGTGCATATGGTGTGCATATGGTGAGTCAGTGCTCGCCGAAGGCGAGAGGCCGCACGCAGTGGCTGCCAGAGGCTGGGGTCCAAGGGGCGAAGCCCCTGGCGGTGGGGGATGCCCGAAGGGCGATGGCATTGACACACTTGTGCATCATTAACTACAGAGCTCATCAAAAAACTTGGATTGCACTTATTCTGAAGGCTCAACAATAAATACTGAGGGAGGGATGTGTGGTTGAAGTAGAAAAAAAATTCAAGTTTTGAGTTTCTCCCTTTTCTCTCTATGAGTAGGACCAGACTAAGTGAGGGGGAAAAGGTGGTCGAATTATTAGGAAGATAGTTTGGCGGAACACGTGACCCACCAGGCCACCACCATTTCCACCTCACGAAGGTGGGTTCGAGACTATTGGCAAATGGACAAAATGCGTTCGAATTCTATATAGACCACGACTCACACCTTCGAACGCACTCCCAGTCATAGCGATACCAGAACTGGATCAGCATGCTTGGAGTGGTTCTACTTGAGACAGAATACCAACAGAAAGGAGAAAACGGGCAGACGTTAGGAAGGCTGGTTCAAACTCTAACCACAACCAGATATGGTGCAAAACGAAATCGTTTAACAGACCACGACCGAGCCGTATCTGAAGCCATATCGAACGAATTGATTCTGTGTTACGGGTGCAGATACGATACGATACGGCTCCAGAGCCGCCTCGAATCGAAAGCTCTAGCCGATTCGATCTGATACGAAACCATCCCTACGCATATGCGTACGGTCCCTCCACTCGGGTTCTTCTTCACTCCAAACGTCTTCAGCGTCTCCATGTGGCTCCACCGTTATCTCTTTCAGTGAGCGAAAGGGTTATAAAACAGATTGTAACGCATCACGGCATTATGATTTTTGAGTTAAATCTCCTCCCACCGTTGAAGTACTGATACAGATGGTTATGGTTCTAACGTTCTCTTGGGACAGCCTCGTCCGACAAATGTGCATTGCCTGTGTTGCGACATTGAATGCAAACACCAGATGGACAACAGAGGGCTGCTTCTGGACACACGGACGGAAAGAGGCGTAAAGATACTGGAAAATGACATTGAACCCTGATGAGCTCAGGGCAAAGTGTTTTAAATCGGAATACGCAGAACTGACATTTGTATTTGCTTCACGGAAGACCGTACGTGCATTTTCTCGCGTCGATCCTCACTGAAATATTATTGCAGACTACGAGAGAAGACACAATCTATCACACGAGCTCTCTAATCCAGACGGAAGGACGGGAACACTGTCATTCAAGAACGTCGAATGTCTCAGCCGTCTAAGCAAAAGTTTGGAAATTCGAAAAAGCGCGCATCTCAGCAACTCAGAACCGCACATCCCAAGCGACGGGTGAAGTGAAGATATCGCGAAAGTGTTTGCGAAGTGAGTCTCCTCTTTATGCTGTAAGCAATGAAACTTTAGAGGCGAACGCGGCGAACACGCGGTGTACGTCGAAGAAGATCCAGCTAGCAGTTCGAGAACGATGTCAACGTAAGCGTTTCTACAAAATGTGTCCCCTTCTTGGTACTTATTTCAGTTGACTGATTTGGAGGCAGGCTCAAATGCCTTTGGTGAGGAATCGAGAGCTGCTAGAAGCTGTGGCACTCAACATTGGGTTTTGGTGCTCTTTTACTCTTGCGTCTGACTGGGTCCCTAAGTCAGGGAGTAGGCTCGTATGAGGAAATTATCGCCTCACATCAACTAGGAAAGTGTGAGATTCGTCGAGTGAGGCTGGAGGATATAACTTGAATCCACTGCGTAGCTGGACGAGGAGTCGAAGTCCCTGTGTGACTTGGACCAGGACCAGGTGGAAATGGAGGTGGGCGTGTGGGAGGTATTGGAGAGACATACGACAGACAAGAGCAGGAGGACGGCTATGGAGCTTTCACTCTCCAATGGGAATGGGAGAGTTCCACCTCTTCTTCTCCCTCCTCCCTCCTCACACCAACGTTTCCTGCCTCTCCCTTTCTTCCGCTCCGATTGGAAGTATACGGACGAACCGGCCCAGCTCGAGAGTTCAAACTTACACCCGCATCACAGTACACGAAGAGGATTCGTCCCCTCCTGTTCCGAGTACCCACCCCTCCTCATGTAAATGCAAGGTTCCACCACTTCTCTCTCTTCCTCTTGCACGAGACAAGAATACTTCGTCTACGCCACATCCACATCCACATCTCCATGGCAGATGTGTGGCGCTGAATGCAAACGAAGTCCCCGTCTAACCCTTCGTCCTCTCTATCCACCCATCCTGGAATCGTAGGATCGGAAGGGGCCGCGAGAGGGTTGCGGATACTTTGCGTCGCCGTCAAGGACGACTACTCCGCCGTTCAGTTGGTTGAGTGGAGGAAGTATGGAGTCATCACCGACGCAGAAGGAGAGGAATAGGGACTTTAGTAAGTTATTCGTTTATTTCCTTCATGCCTCGCTGTGTTTTTTTCATGGTCGTTCCTTAACTCAAGAACCTAGAATGTTGACAGGGTGATCATTGCAGTAAACAACTCTTTTATCCAATCCAAAATGTCCCAAACGCAAAGTTGAAAGCAGACCTAAAAACGTGAATGGGATCCCCTCACCTTTTTTTCGGTGCCCCAAAGCATCCCAGATTGGGTTCTTCATCACGTCCCAAATTATTCCCGCCCAAACACACAGCATACTCAGTCAGTTATACGACCGAACCCAATGTCATCTATCATCCTCTGCCCAATCCCAATCACATCAGCAGCCCATTGTCCAAAAAATAGTTTAACAAATAAACAGCGTGTTATCTCCTCTTTGGAATACACTTGATAATCCTTAGTGAAATACCAGTGTATGAAATTTGGGAAGCCGAGGGCGCCCACTATACAGTAGTCAAGGTGTATGCGTTCTAGGCCTTTCGCATTTTTTATGGTGTCAAAGAAATGGTGGGAAACAAGGTTTGAAGTTTCCTCGCCACCATCAAGCCAAAGGTGTGTAAGGTGTGTGAGGTGTGATAGGTTTAGTGGAGTGGGTAGAATGGTGCTGCTTCCATCCGCTGAGAAGGGTACCAGTTGGAGCTGGAGCTGCTGTAAAAGAGGCGGTAGCGGGGAGCTTGAGATCGACGGAGGGAGGGGACACATGTTGCCCAGAGACAGGGTTCTAAGTGTCTGTGGAAGGGAGAGATATGGCAGAGGTGGATAAGAAATGAGCGTGAGCTCTACGAGGTTATGAGGTAATTGAAGATAGGATGATGCCGAAGGGGTAGACCACGAGGAAGAGTTCTCCACTTCATAAGCAGTGAGGTGACTGATCCTCGTACTCATCCTTCGCACGAAGTTCTCGACTAGCTCCTTCTTCCATTTTCTCAAACCCAACCCCCTATCAAAAGTGAATTCCCTCAATCTCGTCAAACTTTCGGTCGCATTCAACACTGCTACTGTCTCCTCTTCGTTCCAATGTGGCCCTATGACAACGTGTCTAACATTCGGCGACCCCATGATCAGCTCTTTTGCCATCCCAATGCTGATATCTTTTCCGAACTGTAGCTTTCTCCACAAGCGTCCGCCTTGAGGATACATTTTCAAATGAGCAAGTTTCTTTTCTGAGGACCAAGGTTCCTCCCAGTAAGCAGCTGAAACCATCCTCCAGAGTCTGCAGACTCCAGACAACTTACTAGCGTCATTACTACCAGCATTCGTGATTGTGAGGAAATCGAAGATGCGAGAGATAAGCTCCATAGGTATGTTGGAGATAAGTCCTGGACTACCCTTTGGAGTTGAAGAAAGCGAGAGTTGAAAAACCATGACTTTCGGAGAAAGGGAAGTTGGGGACAACTGACTGCCAAGGATGTTAGGCGACATTCCTTCTGGAGATGAGGCGAGGGGAGTATACATGGTATGAGAGCGATCTGAAGGGAGAGAGAACGTGCGAGTGAAGCTAAAAATGTGGTGCTTGCTGTCTTGAAAGGTTAGAGCCACTTTTTTCCAGTTGAAGGTGATGCAGAAATTTGTTTCGCCATCACTTTGGGCGGCATATCTTTGGAGACATTCAAGTGAGAAAGTGGACAGCGCTGAGGGATATTCCGGTACACGACTATCTTTGAGGTCGAGAGAAAAGACAAATGTGATCTGGACCGTGGTAATTGACGGAGGTAGGCAAGATAGGAAAGAGGGAAGAAGGGATAAGGAAATCGACGTGCTCTCTGCTTCGAATGTGAAGAGATTGACAAGTCCAGTCGAATCTGGCTCCTCAGGGCTCCGTCGTAGGATAGATCCTGCCGTCTCCATTCTTTGTTGAGAGGAGTTGCCAGACTATAGCCCATAGATCCATGTTAGATGCGAAAAGAAAAACCAAATAGCAAGAACAATCATGCCTGGATTAGATCGTCAGACAACGGCGGCCTATCCAGCTTGACCATTCTCGGCACGATGAATAGAACAGAGATTGTGAGAACGGAAAAGAAAAGAAGTGCCAGAAGGAACATTTTGCAGGAACGATGATGGATAAAGGTCCTCGCTTTGACTGCGATGGGCCAGTTGTGCAAACTGGTTGCCCCCAGGGGTGGTGCGCGCTGAGCTCCTCGTCCCTTGGGATCACATCGACTTTCTGAATAAAATTATCTTGCATGTTCAGAAAGGGGCAAGCATATGGGTTATGATGGTAGAATTCATTTCATTCTATTGTGCACGTGTGAGGGCTCAAAAGTGCATCTTATGACTCGTGCCAAGAAACCCACCGCTATTAGAAGAATAGATAGACAACTCCAGATCTAGAGCATTCCGATATCTCGCTCGTGTTGCTCCTGTCTGTGCATGTGCTCAATGAATCGATGACGCGGGATGCAAACGACTGGGTATCATGTCACTACGATTCAACAATCCAAATCTACACTCCACAGGCTAAAGAAATCAGAAGTGAAGGTAGATTATGAGCTCTACGAGCATCCAATATAAGATCCCTCTTTGACAGATTACCAGATTAAGACCCAAGGAAATCGAAAACTGCTTTGCCGCACTCCCTTCCATCGTCCGTCAACAATACTCCTCTCACTTCGGCACTATCCAACTCGAGACCGAGATCGAATTCAAGGAAAGCGCCTCCTGGCGCTTGCACCTTTCGAGAGAAGTCGGGGAGGGCGGATAGATCGACGGTCCAGCGACAGAGCTCGAATGTCTCACCTTCACGCACACGTCAGCCTCTCAGCAGCTTTGCGAAAGAAGGGATGCATTACCTTCATCAGAATACCTGAAGACGTTCGGATTATCGCTCGTGTACATCACAGCAGTGAAGAATGAGTCGCTCGGTCCTTCAGGTTCACCGCAGCTATCAGCGCTAGCACGAACTAATTTAGGATATACCCACCTCTAGCATACTTGCAAAACCTCGTCCTGACCCTCTGTCCCTTCTTCAACACAGCTCCTTTTTGCACCAGATATTGCAAACGATTCTCGCAAACCTCAATTCCAGCATCATTCCGAATAATATATGCTGGACGTGCATGGTAATCTTGGGGCTCCGCTGGGAGTTTGACCTCTGTGGATCGTCTGTAAGCATCCATGCACCAAATAGAGGAGAAAACGCGCTCATGCAATAAGCTCTCGGCGAAATGACGGACGATACCCAATTCTTGCCTCCCCTCAAACCCAGACCGTATCGCGCAGCGCCCTGCAGAGTAGCAATATCGCAATCCTGCGGTCTTGCAATCACACGAACTGTCTGTCCGAAGGCATGTTGGACGCGGGTGAAGAGGTATTCGGAAGCAGAAAATCCGCCGACCATGATGATACAGTCAATGCGTTGCTGAGCTTTGCGCATTTGTTGGTCTAGGAGAAGGATGACTTGGTCTTCATTCCCACGAAAAGTTAGGAAGTCAGGAAGATGGAGGGAAATAAGAGCGAAGGTGCGTACCAACAACGGGATCAAACACCTCTCGTCGTAGGATGTGACCGGGTATGGAGAGCTCGCCGTACTCCAATCCAATAGCGGGGTCGTTACCATCCTCAACATTGAAAGTAGTGAACCGGAACCAAGTAACTGTCAACCAAGAGCGATGTTAATTTACTTGGGGTGGGAGGGAAGAAGGAATTTCATACAGTCGTCCACTTCTCCCCTATACGCAAGTTTGTCGATCTCTGAGAAGGAGTGCATGAAGCTAGCCAAACTGGGAGGGTCGAGATGGATCGGATGATCCTTCAATCTGTCAGGTGAAAATCATCAACTTTTGTTCTTTACTCCATGATGGCAGAAAGAGGGTGGTAAACACGCACATGTTCCTCACGAGATCCCTGAACCTCAGATCTAAGAACAGACTACCACAATTCGCTCCGCTCCTCGTAACCGTCTCTGCGATCTCGAGTTGCGACAAGTTGCCGATGAGTTTGTAGACAGCTGTATCCACAGTTCCTCCGCCTACGATCCGTAGTCAGCAAGGGTTCAAGGAGAAGATGAGGACATACCAGCATCGCAAATGATGAAGCTCTGACTCACGCGCAGTTTATGCAAGCTCGTCAGGGTGGACGCATGAATGGCCGCTGCTTCTGGTTCGCTGTTTGGGGTACGATGTTCTCAGATCCGCTCCTGCAAAGGCTAAAGAAAGAGAGGCGCATGGCTCACGTGATGATCCTCAAACGGTCCCTCCAGTTCTTATCGTCGCCTCCAGAGTTCATTACCATCCCAGCCTTGATAGCTGCTTCCCTCATCAAGGAACATCCAGCCTCATCCCAGGCTGCAGGGACAGTGAGAATTACGTCTGCTGAGTCTGATTTCATACGATACCGAGTTAAGGTTGTAGCAAAAGAGGAGGATATCACACATACCCAAATCTGCGACAGATCCAATATCCTCTGTGATGCGTGTGCGTGCATATTCCCCTTTTGCCAGCATCAGTCAAGTTGCCTGGGAAATCAAGAGCCAAGCGTACATAGACAGGTCAAATAATCCACAATCACATCTATCGGTTCCTACATCCATTCGACACAATCTCAATGCCACTCTTCGCCGAGAAATATAATGAAATGAACAAGCGCACCTTTCCTGGCGGGAGAGCGGGTAATCGCTTATCCACCATTTCTCCGTCTCGCAACGCCGAGGGCTCGAGGAAAAGCTTGAACCATTCGCACCTGCATCAATCCCACCGTCAATATCCATCCTGATCTTTCTCAAAAATGACAAATGATTGTGAAGGTTGAAATCGTACCGTAGCATTCCATCCATCACGGTCGCATTCTTTGCCTCCAATCCCCAAGCCAAAATGCGTGCTTCTTCGTCCATTCTGGTCGGTATGGAGTACAACATGCAAGTTGGAACCTATCCATCAAGATACACAATCTGTGTTGAATCCACGCAGGACGGAAAATACGACCCACTTTGCGATAGGTCTCGTACGATCCGGGCCAATTTAAGATCTGTCGGATCTCAGCGTTCGCTGTCCCTCCAGTCGAGCTAGCGATGCTGGTCAATCGAGAACTTGCATAAGCAACACCCGAGAAGGTTGTCCTATTCTCTCATCCATGTCATTCAGCATCCAAAACGAGGTATGGGATAAGCGAGGGACACACCCAAAATCGATACCCACACTCAATTTTCCTTCTTGTGGTCTCGTCGCTGGAGCATTCGGTCCCCTCGCACCAGGGGTATAAGTCATGCTCCCTCCTCCTCCACCCGTATCCTCTCCGATCCTATACGCCTGTTCGGGTTGTTGGTGTCCATTTTGTTGCTGTTGCATGGATCCAGGAGACATCGATGTTGGCATGGAAGACAAGGAGGGGCTTCCAAAGCCGTTAAGATTAGAGCCATAGTGGCCTGAAGAGGAAGAGGGAGAAGTGACGCGAGAGGTTGGGCCGTGTGATTGCGAATGTGATGATTGAACGGGTTGGGGAGAGGAGGGGGATGGATGGGTTGTGGACGGATTAGGTTGTTTGGAGAGGGTTGGGGAGTGTAGGATTGTTGTGGGTGTTGGGCATGTAGCTGTTGTTGAGAGAATTGCTGTTGTTGGTGTTGCTGTATTGGAGGGGATTGAGGAGGTAAAGGAGGCAAAGGGTTGTTCTATTACCCATGTGTATGTCAGATTCACATCCCGCTTCTAGGCTGTCAGAAGAGAAAGGAGACGAGTGAATATTCCGCTTAGATTCCATAGACTTGTGAGAAGGAAATGACAACATTGTTACAGCCTCAGACCTGTACTTGGCTAATTCCACGCAGTGAGTGGATAGACTATTTGCCTCATCTACAGTTCTCTACAGTCACAAGTTAAGCTGACACGGTCCTTAAATGCAGACAACAGGCAACTCTCCGTATTATGCAGATCTGCGAGGCAGCCTATTGTTTCAGGCATCGGAAAATATAACAGAACCAATCTGAGCAGAGGGTTCAGTTCTTCCATATGCAACGCAATAATATGCAGCCAAAAATTTCGAATGAAACCTCCCGAAAGAAAATCGAGAGGACATACGTAGGAATTGAGGTTGGAGCCAAACTCAGTCGGATAATTGTTATTGCTCATAAACGCCTGTCCGCCACCACCATTTCCGAAGGTGCTCCCACTGCTCATCCCGTTTCCAAAGGTGCTTCCATTGGCATAAGGACTCTGATTCCCCTGCTGTTGGTTGCCGTGGCTGTAAGGATCAGAGTCGTAGTACTGGTCTCTCGATCGTTTTGATGACTTGAACAGTCGCTTGAAGTTGGTGAGGGACATCGTGTGCACTCCTCAGCTGGGTATATGCGAAAGCTTGGCTGGAGACTTCTGGGAGGCGGTGGTTGTCCAGATTGCTGTTGTTAGCAAACTACAGGATTCTAAGGCTTAGTGATACAGATAACTAGGCGGCCCTTCCCTTCCGTCTTGCTGATGAAGTAGTGATGGCATGGCGCAATAATTAAGATAACTTTGTGGCGCAATCAGATGCGAGATAGATGGAGATACATTAGAATATCTTTATAGAACGTTTGACACTACAAAATAATCGTCCATATTCATATCAAAGAAGAACAACACAGCACAATTGTCCAAAGAAACCACATGCAAAGGACATGAGGGGAGGTTCCTGGTTATAAACAATGCATACATCAACTGGACGACAGGTCAAGTGAATCAACTGACTTAGCGATGGATAGGAGTAATTGCTCTCATCCACAACCCAAGCTTCTCCATTTAATCCGGATGTGCCTTCTCTAGGCATGGCTATCGAATCGTATCGTATCGGAGAGGCCCTGGTCGATTCGTGGCGGCTTATAAGCCGTAGTCGTATCGTATCGGTAGTCGTAACTCAAAATCAGCTTCGTTCGATATAGCCTCCGATACGATTTCGGCGTCGTAGGTCGATCGGCGGTACGGGTTGCTAGAAGGTGTCTGACCACGATTCTCTTTTAATAGACAGTAATTGCCTGTGTAAATTGCATTATGAAATGAAATACAAGATGGTTATGGTAAAGACAAAATTCAGCTCTGCGCTTCGGCCAGAACCTGCATCTCGTGCACCTTTTCAGCTTCTTCCAGCTTCCTCAACAGCTCCATCCTCTCTCTTGTCCGATCTAACCTAAGCTTAGCCTTCGTAATGATCAGCAGACGAATAGTGGAGGGCTTTAAACGATGTCTTCGGATGCCGATTGTGTCCCTTGCACCTGAAAATACCCGTTCCACACCAACAGCGCACCCTTTGAAGTTGTCAAATCTAAACATAGTAGAGGAGAGGCAGAGGACAAACCAGGGATGGAGAGTATGTCTCTTGCCATCCGAGACCATGCGGGCAGTGAGGCAGTCGATTGAGCCTTGTACCATTCGAAGATATTGACCGAAGCAGGGAGTTGTGGCTGCTTCATGTAATGATCGACTTCTTGCATGGCTTCGAACTCCGCTGCACTTGCCTCGAGATCGTCACGGTTGCCACAGTTGTCTTCGTCATTGAAAGCGTCAGTGAGATAGGATCCAGTGTATCCAGACCTGCTGGAGGTGTGTACGGGTTGAACAGGGACGGTGCGGCCGTACTTCGGAAAGTATTTCGCTTTGAATAGTTTGATAAGATTGGTCTTATGCTCTTCAATTGCTGCTTGTTCGGATGGGCTGAAGATTGGGCGCTGAAAGAAATTTGGTCCAAGTCGGGGATCAAGAACTAACCGTCATTTGTTAGAACAAACCGACTGAATGAGAGAGATCGGAGCTCAAAGAACTCACGGGCTGCATAGACGTAGTAAGGGGAGTCATCTGAACGATGTGGTACTCAGCAAGCTTCATGTGGGCATCCACCAGACCGATTCGATACTCCTTTGAGAGGGGGGGAGGGAAGTCCTTAATCGTCTTTTTCAGGTGGTTGAGCAAGCCGTGATACTGAAGGAGTGTTGATGAGAGGCATGGAGCCGTTGTTGTTGACATCAAAACCGTTGCATCACGAAAAGCGGTTAGCCACTTGCAGACAATGCTAATTCCTTCCCAATCCTCTTCTGATAACCATTCCTCATCTGATACCTCGTCGTGGTCGGAATACCGATCAATAGCGGGTCTGCATTTGTTGGCAAGATCCAACATTTTGTGAGTGGAACCCCATCGAGTGCACACATCAAGAATAAGCATTCTTAGAGTTGCGTCACACATACTCTCTAGTTCTGTCAATGCCTTCTCTAATCCTAGGAGCCAGTTATTACGCCGATTAGGAGAGCTCCGAATTCCTTTTATGAAAGCGCGAAGCTTATGCACCAAGAACTTCAGTTTTACAGCTTGCAGTTGAAAGGAATGAAAGACACACTTTTGGAATAGCACCCTTGAAAGTATTGACCTCATCTTCGAAATATTCATCCTCTGCCCTCGCCTCATCATCATGAACGGTTCCAAGCTTCTCCGTTACACACTCTTGATAATTTATCTTTCCCTTCTTCTTTTTCTTCCTGTGTCCATCAGCTTTAGCCCACACACCTAGAGAATCGAGCAGCGCAAGGACGGCAAGGTGAATGATATGCGGGAAACAGCGTATGCGTCGTTCCTTTGGGTCAAATGGAATGCCTTGTGAAACAAATCTTCGAGCAAGGGCGGTCATCATGCTATCATTATTAGATGCATTATCTGAAGTGATACAGCCGATCTGTTCTATCCATCAGTACATATGGTGTAAATTCGAGCTGTAACTGACCTTATGAGTGATGCCAAAGTTCGTGATACACCTCCACACTGCCTCTGCCATATTCTCCCCCTTGTGTGATCCTTGAAGCTCTGTGAAATCAAGGACAACTTCAACAACCTCCCAGTCCTTGTTGATGTAAGTAGCAGTGGTGCAGAGAAAGGGGAAGCCATTTTCAGAGGTCCATGCATCGAGAGCAAGGTTGACAGTTATATCCGCTTCCTATGCCAGATATCAATAAAAATTGCTCAAACAACTGTGAACAGCAAACCTTCAATTCTTGCTTAAGTTCTTGCATCGTAGCTTCACCTTTCTTCATCACTATTTCCCGCAACTTCTTCCTCATCGGCACTTTCATGGATTTTGCACCTGTATCAACATGATTTATCTCCTGATCACTTGCTCCACCCTCATCGTCACTATTCCATGAATGGTTGCCGTGGCTGTAAGGATCAGAGTCGTAGTACTGGTCTCTCGATCGTTTTGATGACTTGAACAGTCGCTTGAAGTTGGTGAGGGACATCGTGTGCACTCCTCAGCTGGGTATATGCGAAAGCTTGGCTGGAGGCTTCTGGGAGGCGGTGGTTGTCCAGATTGCTGTTGTTAGCAAACTACAAAATTCTAAGGCTTAGTGGAACAGATAACACAACAACGAAACCGACAAGGAAAACAATTCCTTATGGCTTATTTCGGCTCACATCCCTCGGTTACGCTTTGCCGCTCATGTGTACGAGCGAATTTATAGCCTTATTCCTGTCCGTCTCACATTGCTTGTGGACTGATCACCACCTGACGGCTCCACGTCTTCCCACAAGTTTTGATTCTATTTCAGCACGTTCAATCGTGCAGACAGAATACCGGGACAGACTTTTTACCAGCACCAAGTACAAATCCTGTTGACGATGCTTACTACCCTACTTCCTTTAACACGCACGGTTGCCACTTGTGCCGCAGACATTGGATCAGACGCAATACCATCATCTTATGCAGGAGTGTGCTCCTCTGTGGCATTCATAATCTAGCTCCTCGTCGCTGTTGGCTACTTAACAACCATGTCTGGGTCTCCTCCCATGAAAAACGTCTCATTCTGTGCATTTTTCACTCATCCCCAATCTCTTGATCCGTGGTATTCCCTCTCTTTCGAGTTTCCAACTCAAAGATAGTTGAAAAGTGCCGAAAAATGTCCCACTTATCTGAACTCCTCCTGAAAATAACATGGACGCAGTATTCGCCATCTTTTCAAAGCTACTTGATTTCCTGGCTGTAGGGACGCAGAACGAATCTCTTCAGTTTTCCCCATGTTATTTCCAAATGTCACATTCCCTATCATTTCGCGAATTTAGACTTTTGATATCTTTTTCAAGCCGTGCTTAAGTATTCGGCAAATGTCTTGGGCTTCCATTCTGGCCAGACCTTGAAAGCATTGATGCGGTCAGAAGAGTCATCAGGTCCTAAATCAAACGTAGTTGTTCCACAACCCTCAGGGATCTGCAAGATATGTTATTCAAGCTGATGGTGGTGGAGACAAAAACAAACGTAAACGTGAAAGAAGTTCACTACTCCCGCGATATCTGGCGTCATGGGAAGGTCTTCCATCTTCACGTAGACGATTTCTCCACCGTATTTGTCCTTCAGCAATTCCTGCGGCACAATTTATTGGCAAGGATCTAGACAATTGAGAGTGAAGAGAAACACACAGCGATGTGTTTCACGCTCAGACGATCTCCTTCCAACCTCCAAGTAGAGTTGTGGAGTACCTCTTTTGGCAGCGTGGTCAACGACCAAGCGAGGAAGCGACCAACGTCAACAAATGAAGTCGTGCTCAGGAGACCGTTCCCTTCATCTAGGACCTTCACCTTATCCATTCCGAAGAGCCTGTAGGAACAAGAATTAGTGGACCTTACCTACATTGCCATGTCATGTTTGGCGATAGAAAAGATAAACACTTGCAAAGGCACAAATTCTGCAAAAACACCGGTAAGGTAGATCGCAGTCGGGAGTCCTTCAGCTTCCGCCAGTTTGCGAATCGCGAGTTTTGCCGCAAGAGGGGTGTTTTCTGTGCGTTGTACCACATCCGTACTTTTACAACTTCAATGAGTTTAAAAGCAACCTCACCTTTGGGATTTATGCCGAATTCGGACGGCACGAAAAGCTCGATTCCCGCTTTCTTTGTCGCTTTAACTAGAGGTTCCTGTGCCAGCAGATTTTTACCAATGGTGCTGATCAGAACCTCGATCCCCTTGCCCTGAAGGGAAGCGGCAATGGTATCCGGCGTAGAGTAGTCTACTGTGACGATTTTGATGTTTGGATGAGAAGGGACATCAGGCTTGTCCTGGCGAGTCAGGATGTATATTTTTGGGACCATGGGAAGGTCCAGAAACTGAATTTCGTCTCAGGGAACCATGCTTAGCGACAGAAGATAGGTGTACACTTTGCAAGAAAGTCTGCGAGATTTTTTCGGAGATTCCTGCAATAGCGAAGGTCTTGAAAGTCATGTTGTGCCTGGATGTCTGGTGAGTTGCTCATGCTGAAGCTCTCTCTCATCCCCTTTTAAGGTCACTCTAGGTGCTTAGATGTCGATATGTCTCCGGCTGGAACAATGCCTCCCGCTGGAGCAATGCTTGAACGTTAGGAAGTGACTAATGGTCAAGAAGTCAGCAGGAGGCTCCCACGCCGTTTCAAATAATTTTGGCAAGGAGCAAACTGGTTCCGTTCGTTTGTGGTTTGCGTGCCGGTTGCTTGCGTGTTGACCCTTAAAGATCTTCACTGCGGATGTCACAGGCACCACCATTGATGGGCAGGGAAGCACGGCGAATAGAGCAGGTCTGATAATTAACTGCTTAACTTCAATAAAATCAATGCACAAGTTCCCGTCTCCCTATCGGCGCTAAGCAGACCCTGCTTATGAATAGCTAGGAATTAATGAATCCAGCCTGTCTGTTTGCGCTAGCCCTGTTTTATGCCGGCCGCTTCCAATTCGTCGCCGTTATTCCTGGCAGGATGTCATATCGAACCTGAATTACCTGGAGTTTTCGCTGTCAAGTTGCGTAACCCTTCATTAGGAGCAAAACCCCTGTCATCATGGCAGCCTCACCTACTAATCCTTTCGCTCGCCAAAGACGTGTGGAATGTGATCAAATATACTAAAGACAAAGGATTATCCACACTTTACATACATGTATATTGTAATACGAATAACATAGATGAACATTCTTCGTACTTTATGAGTCATTTTCTTTTGTCGCAGTCTTGCTTCCGTGACCTCGTTTCTCTCCCTCACACACAACCACCATCTTCTCTGAGCTTGCCTGTATTGAGGTAGAGCTAGTGCTGTGTGTGAGGTGAGTACTCGTTAATTTCTACCTTTATTGTGCTTTGCTCATCGGGCACTTGTTTAAGGTCACATTTCATCTCCCTTTCCGAGTTCGAGGTATTTTATCGTTCTAGAACACTCAAAGAGGGTGTGTTATTTCCTTTTCACCCTCTTCTCGCTTATTCATGTCCGTTCTCTTTCGTAGGGCTGTGCCAACAGCCTTGTCCGCTCTCTGTTAGCCCTCGCGGACTCTTTGGGTGTTTTAGGTACGCATACTTCATTGTTACTTATGCTTCTATGTTCCTTTTCTTATACTATGCAAACCATGTTTTAGAACCCATTATTTCGAACTCACCGCCGCTAAACGAGCCTTGCCAGCTCTCACTTAGTCGCGTTATACTTGGTAGCGAGAGGATTCGCATCCTCGCCTTCGACCTCACCCTCCGCCGTCTCATCGCAGTGGATGCCCTTCCTCAGGGACCTCTTCCACACAATCCGATTGGTTGCCAATCTCCCGTTCTCGTCTTACCGAGGCCTCCGCGCAACCTCGCACGCGATCACGGGCACATTCGAGCTACTCGACTCAATCGGAGACGGATCAATTTTTTCGAAAGTTATGCAAGCTCTCCGCTCGCCGTTCACGTCGTGGACCCACGGAGCACACGCCAGCGAAACCCACACACCAGTGGCTCCGCCTCCCTCGTTCACGACGCCCATGCCAGCCCAAACAGCCCTTCCTTCCGTACCTCAGCACGAGCTCCTTCCACTCATCTACGAGTTGCTTTGCGAGCAGCTAGCCGACCTCGTCGACTGCACCAGTGACCTCCTAGCCGTTCTTCTTTGGCTAGGTGTGTTCTGGGTGGTCTTCTGTCGCGGTTACGTGCTCCGAACGGTCTACTTCTTTGCGCCAGGCTGGATTCGCTTTTTTCTCCCCCAGCCTGGAGAGCAATGGCCGATCATCCCTAGCTTCATCGGAAACTGGCTCAGGTTCTTAGAAGGAAGACCCACAGTCCCTGAACCCGCACATTACCAACCCGTCGTTGCGGAAGACGAGTTCCAAACTCCAGAACCCGTCCTTGCTCACGCTTCGCCGGCTCCCTCAGCCTTCGTTCAACCCGTCTACCCATTTGCCGCTCCTTTCGTACTCGACAAAGCGAAAACAGCTTTCACCGGTACCAACTTCGACGAGAAGTTTGAGGACTACCTCGACGAAATCGAGGACTTTATTCGCTATTACCCTGAGAAATATCACTCCGAAGAGCGCAAAATCAGCCTCTTCTGCTCGAATCTCAGGGGTACGGCGAAGAGAGTGGTGCGAAGTGAGCAGAATGGGAGTGTGCAGGGAGAATGGCCGTTCCAAACGTACAACGAAGCCGTGGATCTTATGCGCACGACTTTCGGGTCCAAGAATCAGCTCAATCTTGATATGGATAGATTGCTCCTCATTAAGAATGACGCTACGGTCAACAAATACGTCGCGGAGCTCAATGTCCAGTTCGCTAAAGTCACCCCCGTCAACTTTCGCGAGTTTTTTCGCAAATACCTCTTCCTGAAGAATCTGAAGGAGAAGGTGCTTGTGGAAATCCTCAAGACACCCGACTACATGAGTGTTCCCTATGATCATCTCACGGAACGCGCTATCGCGCTGGACAACGCTCTCCCCGACAGCCTTGCCTCCAAATCCTCTTCTTACTCCACGAAGAAACCTTCCGGTTCCCCCTCCAATAACAATTCCGCTGCCTCCTCGAAACCGTCACTTCCCCTGGGTCCAAACAAGAAACTCACTCCTGAAGAGATGGATCGAAGGAGAGTGAACAAGCTCTGCTTGTACTGTGGATTGCACTCGCAAGACACGGAGTGCACGGCGAGGAAGAACAACGAGAAGGGAAAAGAGAAGGAGGGCGGCTCGAAGTCAAAAAACTAGAGTCGTCCGGGGTGGAGCAGAGCTCTTCGGACTTGAATGCACTATCTGCATCATGCCACCGTCCCTCGAAGAGTCGCCAACGCTCTCTCCACCTTAATTCGTTCGGGACGGATTGGGAAGATCAGATTGTCGTGAGGGGAACGCTCAACGGCAATTTAGCCTCAGTCTTCCACGATTCCGGCTGTCTAGGCGACACAATCGGTTTCGTAGATCCTCGTTTTTGTCAACGTTCCAACCTCCCTCTCATTCCTTACCCCGAAATCCTACACACGGAAGGAATCGAGGGAAAACCTGGGTCCGCTATCACCCACCACGTTATCGCCACCATCGAAATTCCTTCGATGGATGGAGTCTTCAAGTCCTTGGATGTTCAGCTTGGAGTGCTGCCAATCGCACATGCAGACGTGGTTATCGGGAAGAAATGGTCTGCGATTTTCAATCCCATCCCAGATTTTCGCACCAATACCCTCTCCTCACGCTCAGGGGTAGAGTACCCTTCTGGCCATTCGTTCATCCCTTCCCACAACGAACTTCCACCTTCGGAGGACGAGTCAAAGAGTTATATCTCTTTGATGCTCGGCTGGCTGGGGCTCAATGCCTTCTGTCCAGTCAAGCCTTCCGCCGTCTCTCCACCCACTCCTGTGTCTCCTTTGACGTCCACTTTGGCTGCCCACAATCCCAACGTGCGCAGGACATCCTATCCGTCAAGAAGATACACTGCTCGAAGAAGCAAGTGTCGGCTTGCCTCTCTACGAATTCCACTTCGCGAGCAACTCCCTTTTTGGACGACTTGTCACTCAACATCCCCGGATGCGCATCCAACCAAACCCAAGTCCCATTCCAACGTTCGAGTGATTAGTTCGCTTGCCATCAAGCGCGCAGCAAGAAAGAAACAACCTATGTTCATCGCTGTGGTCCGCCCTTCCTTGGAAGGCCTGGAGGAGTCAGACACCTCAGCTCCTCGTCCACACATCACAGATGTATTCCAAACGGACAACGCAGCTCTCAAGGAAGTCCTCAATGAATTTCGAGATGTCTTCTCCTCAGATCTTCCAACTGGGGTTGTCGACAGAGGCGTCTACCACGAGATTCATGAGATCCCCGGTTCTTCTCCGCCTAACCGTCCACTCTATCGCAACTCGCCCTCAGAACTAGCTACTCTGAAGGCGTGGATAGAGGAAGAGGTGGAAGCAAGTCGCATTCGTCCCTCAGACTCCCCATACGGTGCACCTATCTTATTCGTCCCAAAGAAGGATGGCAGCCTGCGACTCTGTCATGATTTCCGAGCGTTGAATCGACAGACTATCAAGAATCGCTTTACTCTCCCTCGAATTGATGATTGCCTTGATCGACTTGTTGGCGCCAAGTTCTTTAGCAAGATCGATCTTACCAAAGGCTATAATCAGGTCCCAATTCACCCGGATTCGATTCACAAAACGGCTTTCAAGACACGCTATGGACTCTATGAATCCCTTGTCATGCCGTTTGGACTCACCAATGCCCCTGCAACGTTCCAGGCATTGATGAACAAAGTCCTCCGACCTTTCCTCGATCAGTTTGTTGTGGTCTACCTCGACGATATCCTCATCTACTCGAAGACAGCTGAAGAGCATGCTCAACATATCCGTCTATTCCATATTGAGAAAACGACAATCCTGCTCCAGTTTTATTCTCCAAGTCAACTTTAATCAATCTCTCCTTCAGCATGTCACCTTCCCCTTCATCAGCTCTTGCCGAGGCGAGCGCGATTCCACCAACACCGAAACCGAAATATGTACTCAGTACAGCCGGTGAGCTTTCTTTCCCTCCACCGGCCTACAATTGCTAACTCCCCGCTCCAGAAAGTTTCATAGCTGGAGGAATAGCAGCGTGCGTCCCTCTCTCCGTTTCCCTAGTTTGGTCAAGCGGGACTGATTGTTTGGGTCACAGTTGCGGCAGCGTGACCTTCACCAATCCTTTTGAAGTAGCCAAAACACGGTTACAGTTGCAGGGAGAGTTGCAAGCTAAAGGCACGCAGAAGGTGTATAACAATGCTTTCGATGCGTTACGGAAGACGTGGAAATTTGAAGGAATCAGGGGAGTCCAAAGCGGTCTCACGGCTGCTGTGAGTCTCCTCTTCCATTACTTCACAATTTTCACCAACTGATGCAATATCTACGACTTGTACAATAGTACGGATATCAGATGGCATTGAACGGTTGTCGGTTAGGCTTTTATGACCTTTATAGAACCACTTTGAACCGGTTAGCTGGTGTTGAGGATGTTACAGCCCAACATGCTTGGAGTAGTGTCGCAGCTGGAGCAAGTAGCGGAGTGACAGGAGGTAAGCATTTTCCTCTGCCCTTACCGCCCAATCTGTTTAAACATCCTCCTTCTTTCTTTGCGAGTGAAAGTCTGACGGAATCAACAGCGATACTTGGAAACCCTCTTTTCCTCATCAAAGCGAGGATGCAAGCGTACTCATCGGCAAACCCCGTCGGCGCGCAACACAAGTACAAGAGCCCATTACATGGCTTACAACAGATAATGAAAAAGGAGGGCACCAAGGGTATCTTTAGAGGCGTGGATGCAGCCATGTTTCGAACAGCGTGTGGGAGCTCAGTCAGTCGTTCCATCCCTCCTAGCTCCAATTGATTTTGGCTCTACAGGTTCAACTGCCAGCATACAATTTTGCCAAAAGTTCGTTCACCTCTCTTTGCATTTTTTTGATGTGGTAACAACAATACGAAACAGTCTACTTATCTCAGTATATGCCCTCCGACAGCGTCTTCACCTACATTCTCGCCTCCACCTTTTCTGGCGCTTGCGTGTGCCTCGTCATGCAGCCGGCTGGTATGTCCTTCTCTCACAACATTTCTTCCTTCATTGACCAGCCTGTAGATACGGCATTAACGAGAATGTACAATCAGTCGCCAGATGCTCTGGGACCAGATGGAAAGCCACGAGGGCTGCTTTATAAGAATCCGTTTGATTGTTTATGGAAGACATTCAAAGTAGAAGGTATAAGAGGTTGGTATAAAGGCTCGACAGCGCACTTATTGCGGATAGCACCGCATACGGTTTGTCTTCCCTTCCCTTAACGAAGAGAGGCACAAATGTTCTTTGATGGTAACTGATCAGTTGCATACTTGTTAGGTTCTTACCCTTGTTTTCAACGAATTTGTCATCGCAGGATACCAGTCATTACGCTCATGATATCGACAAAGCATGATAGAAGGACCGTAGAACTACTTTATTGATTGCTCCATCTCCCTTCGTACACAGCAAACCATCGTAGCTTCCGTCTGCACTCATTCTGCAAAATCTCAATTTTTTGCTCTGGAACCGACCGAAGATATATTACATCAAGTATAAGAAGAGCATGCGCATGAAGCGAACAAAAAAAGTAGAATGATAAGGAAACAGAATCAGACCTGCTTAGCAACCCTGGTGTA
This sequence comes from Atractiella rhizophila, assembly GCA_021432655.1. Lineage (NCBI taxonomy): Eukaryota > Fungi > Basidiomycota > Atractiellomycetes > Atractiellales > Hoehnelomycetaceae > Atractiella > Atractiella rhizophila. The sequence goes on from MU271244.1 coordinate 45,724, forward strand.
GTATTGCCGGCGATCAACCTCGTCACTCCACGGGACAACGACATAAGAGATATCTCTTTCGGAACACACGTCTTTCAACAGAAGGGTTGGTTTTGAGGACGAGTGCATTGATTTTAAATTTGGCCAGTTGCCCGAAGTGATGGACCAGACCAGTGAGCCATGCCAATGTTTCCCTTTCTCGTCATTGACAAATAAGCTCTCTACTGAAGAAGAAGAGAGATGCTGAAAGTCGGGCGCAATGCCAGAAAAGTTCAGGGATCGGAGTTGGGAAAGCATTGGAAGGACACCAACTGCGATTGCAGTGAGGGAAGACTCGTCTTGGTGGTTAAGAGAGAGTTCTTCGAGCGTGGATGAGAAAGAAGTGATGAAATCTACGTAAACTCGTGTGGGTATGACTTGTAGAGTGGAAGGGTCAACGTAGATGTGGAGCTGTCGAAGCGTCTGGCCGCAGCTTTGGATGAGCAGTTGGCGAAAAGACGGCTTGGGAAGAGAATTCGAAGACATGCGTATAGAACGTAAGGATGGGAAGGAGGCCAAAGCTTTCTCCTTGAAGTTGGGGAAGCCGAAATATGGAGATCTACATTCAGGAGTCGAGACCATTCCCTCCATCGTGAGAGAAAGCCACATACCGGTTCAGTTGGAGGTGTTTTAATGTCGTGAGCCGCGACATGAAAGTCGCAACAGCCACGTCAAATTTTGTGTTGGATGGCGGAGTCAGCTGTCCCATGAACCTTTCAAGGTGTCCAGGGATAAAGTTGATGATGACGCTCTCGAGAGGAGGCAAGACCGGCCAATCAAATGATCTACATAGAAGGGTAAGACGAGGTCCTTCGATGATGAATGACAGGCTGCTGACCTTCGTACGTAAAATCCAATGGTCAACTCAAACTTCCTTAAATTCGGTAACAGCGTAAAAAATTCTCCAATTGTGCTCCACTCCCACCTAGGAAGCCTCAAAATCTCCAGAAATCGAACGTTCCTTCTCTTCTCCTCAGGCCAGTACTTTAGAAATACTCGTAGACGTGGGATATCCGCTTCTGAAGCGAGAAGTAGGTCGCGAAACCATTCTTGACTGATGATTTCATGCCATAGAGAGCATGCATAGGCAGCAGGAGGAGTTTCAAGACTGGATTTGTCTGTCGAAGTCGAACCGAGGCTTCGAAGAGTGTCGCGAGCAGAGGCACAGACTAGTCGGAGAATGGAAGTGTGGATCTCGGTTGGAAGCTTTTGAATGCTCATCTTGCAGGTCAGGATGATGATGAGATGGAGTTGGAGAGAAAGCGTCCATTTTATAAATGCTTCCTTTTCTGCGTGACCCAAGCCTCCACCGCGATCGATCAGTAACCGCGAAACTACGCGGCTTAGCGTTCAGTGAAACCGGAGTCCTGTTAAAAGACAGAACCCGACTATACCTTCCGACTACTGAACTGAGAAACAGAATCCTTCAAGAGAGACATGACTCTGCGCTGGGAGGCCACTTTGGTCAAGACAAAACCCTCAACGCTGTCTCTCGCGATTTCTTCTTCCCTCACCAAGTCCAGGTCATTCGGGACTGGTGTGCATCTTGCGCCATTTGCGCACGGACAAAACCATCAAACGAGAAGCCCAAGGGCAAACTCCAGCCGCTCCCAATTCCAGCAGCGCCATGGGAATCCATTTCAATGGACTTCATTACCGACCTCCCACTCACGACGCTTGCGCACGATTCAATCCTCGTGATTGTGGATCGCTTCTCAAAAATGGTACACTTCCTTCCGTGTCGCAAGGACAACACTGCTGAACAGACCGCCATGCTCTTCCTTCAATGTGTGGCTCGACACGGTGTTCCCCTTTCCATCGTTTCCGATCGCGACCCCAAATTCATCGCGTCCTTCTGGCAGGAGCTCTTCCGACGTTTCAAAACGGATTTGAAGACCTCGACGTCCTACCACCCGCAAACGGACGGCCAGACGGAGCGAACGAATCGGACGTTGGAACAAGTCTTACGCGCGTACATCTCGTACAATCAGGACGACTGGGAAGAACTGCTTCCATTAGCAGAGTTCACTATCAACAATACCCCTTCAGCTACAACCAACGAGACCCCATTCTTCATCAACTACGGCTTCAACCCTCGCTTTCCGTCTTCATCGTACACCGGCGAAACCGTCAATCCGAAAGCAGAGCATCTCGTCCTTCGTCTTCAAGACCTACACAAAAAGGTGAAGGAGGAGATTAGAACCGCTCAGGAACGCCAAGCGCGATACGCAGACGTGAAACGTGGAGAGGTGGAGTTTAAGGAAGGTGATTATGTTTGGTTAAGCACGAAGAACTTACGGTTACGCCGCCCATCCCGCAAACTCGACGACCTCTGGATCGGCCCTTTCCGCATCAACGAAGTCGTCTCCCCCGTTGCATTCCGCCTCGGCCTCCCCGACTCCATGTCTCGCATCCACCCCGTCTTCCACTCGTCTCTCCTGAAACCGTGGCTCTCTGACACCACTCCATCAGCCATCTCCTCCCGTCGCAAACTCGCTGTCCCCCTGCCCACTGTCCTCGAAGAAGAAGATGAGCAGGAAGTCCAGCAGATACTAGAGGTTCGAGGGAACAAATACCTCGTCCACTGGGCGGGTGAGCATCATTCAGAGGCGACGTGGGAACCGAAGGAGAATCTCACCAACTGCAAGGAGTTGTTGGATGAGTTCTGGGCGAGGGAAAGAGGGAGAAAGAAGGGAAGAGGCAGGAGACGACGTGCGTAGTCTCATTAGGCACCTCGCGAGGACGCTTCGGTCTTAGGAGGGGGGAGGGTGTAATACGAATAACAGAAATGAGCATTCTTCGTACTTTATGAGTCATTTTCTTTTGTCGCAGTCTTGCTTCCGTGACCTCGTTTCTCTCCCTCACACACAACCACCATCTTCTCTGAGCTTGCCTGTATTGAGGTATAGCTAGTGCTGTGTGTGAGGTGAGTACTCGTTAATTCTACCTTTATTGTGCTTTGCTCATCAGGCACTTGTTTAAGGTCACATTTCATCTCCCTTTCCGAGTTCGAGGTATTTTATCGTTCTAGAACACTCAAAGAGGGTGTGTTATTTCCTTTTCACCCTCTTCTCGCTTATTCATGTCCGTTCTCTTTCGTAGGGCTGTGCCAACAGCCTTGTCCGCTCTCTGTTAGCCCTCGCGGACTCTTTGGGTGTTTTAGGTACGCATACTTCATTGTTACTTATGCTTCTATGTTCCTTTGCTTATACTATGCAAACCATGTTTTAGAACCCATTATTTCGAACTCACCGCCGCTAAACGAGCCTTGCCAGCTCTCACTTAGTCGCGTTATAGAACCAGTATGGCAGGAAATGTGCTGGCTGATTTGCTCAGGAAATCATGAAGCGCAACGTGATGACTTGCCGCATGCCCCCCACATAACAATGCAGAATAAGGCTCTCCTCGTCGAGCACCCATCATCCTAATTACATGAAGCTCACCATATAATTCACGCTTCAGTACCCTTTTCAGCTCAAAAGGTCGGTGCCCTCGTTCCCTACTTGTCACAGAAACAAAACAGTCTTTCCCCACGTAGCGGCTCTCGAGCGTTTTGTGCACGCCACAATATCAACTCCTGTTCAGCTGGATTCTGTCTCCTCAAGGCTCAAGGTAGTAATGTCAAGGTCTGTCCTGTGGGGCCTGCACCATGCTGAGGGGGAACCCAAAACTTCTCTTTCGCTTTCGCCGTCCAAAGTAGTGACACTTCAGACCCACTTACAGAGTTACAGGTTTGCATTAACAGCATGGATGATTGTGCGTAGCTCCTTAGTCCTATTCTGTGCTAACCCTTGCTTTAGACGATGAGTATGCTCTTCGTGCTTGTCGCGACATACACGCCTCTAACTGGTCTGCAGATTCGGAAACTTCATTGGGCAGCTTTCAGACAGCGAGGGGTCATCGCGTGAGGGGTCGGAGGAGCTGGAGGAGGCACAAACACAGAAAGACGCGAGGCGGAGGTTCGAAGAAGGGCTGATGGAGGTTGAGGAGGATGAGCCTATGGATGGGAGAGGTGGTGGTGGCATGAGCTTAATGCAAGTTGATGGTGCGCTTTCTCTTCTCTTCCTCAGTTTGGGAGGTGATGCTGTCTTATGAATGTAGAACCTGGACCAAGTAATCAGGTCGTGCTTCATGATGACAAGAAATATTACTCGACGTAAGCTTGCTCTCGGTGGCGGGAAGTGCATTGAAGAGTTATCAGGTTGGAAGAGACGTATGGGCCGGACGTTGAGACTCTTGTGCAAGAAGAGGACGCTCAACCACTCTCGGAGCCAATTATTGCGCCAGTCAATAAAGGCGTCAAATTCAGTGTTGTGGACAAGCGGAAAGAGGGACCAGAGACGCGTTTTGACAAAGAGTGCGAACGATGCCTGTTTCTCCTATTTGATTTGACAGTATGCTAGTTTCATGCTCTTCCTCGCAACGCATCAAGCGAGCATACGAAATGTTGCTGTCGTTGGACACTTGCATCATGGGAAGACGAGTCTGATAGACATGCTTGTTTACGAGACGCACAAGATCGATTGGGACACAGAACGACCGGTTAGTTCCTGATTTTCAACCTAGATTTGCGTTTCTAAGTCGTTGGAAACAGCTACGATACACACAGACCCATACACTTTCTCAAGCGCGTGGCATCTCTCTCAAATCCTCTCCCATGTCTCTCGTCCTCCAAAATTCTAAACAGAAGTCTTATCTCTTCAATATACTCGATACACCGGGACACGTTAACTTCGAAGATGAAACTGCCGCAGCAGTACGACTAGCTGATGGTGCCATCGTTGTCGTTGACGTGGCTGAAGGAGTACATTTGCCCTTCTATGGTTAATGACATATTTTTGACGTGTAGTTATGATACAGGTACTTCTAGAGACGCAACGGGTCATCAAACATTTAATGACCCAATCAGTACCCATGGTCTTGGTCCTCAACAAGATGGATCGCCTCATCCTTGAATTACGACTACCTCCTTCGGACGCGTACTTCAAAATTCGGCATACTATTGAGGAAGTCAACACGGTCATCAGGTGAGCATCGAGCTTTTCCAACTGTTCGGAACTTAGGCGTAACCAACAGCTCAATTAACCCTGATCCCAAATATCGTCTGTCACCAGAAAAGGGCAACGTCGCATTCGCATCCTCATCAATGGGCTGGTGCTTCACATTGAGGAGCTTTGCAAAAATGTATGCCGACACGTTCGGTATGTCCTCTATGGTACCTTGATATTATAAGCGTTGAAGGTGACATAGGTTCCATGGACATCGAGCAGTTCGCTTTGCGATTGTGGGGAGATATTTTCTACGATCCTGAGGCGGAAGGGGACAGAAAGAAGTTTTCAAAACAAGGCGGAGGGACGAAGAAGAGGTCGTTTGATCATTTCATCTTGGAGCCATTGTACAAGCTTTATACACAGGTTCGACTCTCTTGTTTGGAGGCGATGGGGCTTATGGGAGGTGTGCAGGTCCTTGCGTCCGATAAGGATAAGTTGAAAGAAACACTTGGATGGATGAAGATTTACCTCAAGCCTGTCATGTACAAAATGGATGTTCGACCGCTTTTAAAAGTCGTGCTTGGTCAATTCTTCGGACCTTCAACTGGCCTGGTGGATCTAGTAGTCGACAATATTCCCAATCCACTCGAAGGCGCGTCAGCCAAGGTCTGCAGTTTGCTTTCTCGTCTAGCCAGTTGCTCACTCTTTCCCAGCTTGAGACAACATTTACTGGACCTCTGGATTCTCCTATGGCTCAAGCCATTCGTGCCTGTGACCCAGCAGGGCCGCTCATTGTGCATGCGGCCAAGTTGTATCCCACTCACGATGCGCAAGAGTTCCGGACTTTCGGTAGAATATTGAGTGGCACAGTTAAACCGGGTCAGGAAGTCAAGGTATTGGGCGAGGGGTACTCACAGGAGGACGAAGAAGACATGTTGATGCAGAAGGTCAACGGTGTTTGGATATGTGAATCTCGGTACGTTGTTAAACTCGGAGCTTGTTGATGCTGACGCCTAAGTAGCTATAATGTCGAGACGAATGGCCTTTCAGCTGGCAACTATGTCTTGCTTGGAGGAGTCGACAATTCTATCAACAAGACAGCAACTATCGTGGACCCCAACATCCCACCTTCCGATCTCTACATCTTCAAACCTCTGAAGCACATGACGCAGTCTGTCGTCAAGATTTCAATAGAACCCATGAATCCTTCTGAACTTCCGAAAATGCTGGACGGCTTGCGGAAGATCAACAAAACCTATCCACTCGTCGAGACCAAGGTTGAAGAGAGCGGAGAACACGTTCTCATGGGAACGGGAGAACTCTACCTCGATAGTGTGATGCACGACTTGAGGAGAATGTTTGCCGAGATCGAAATCAAGGTATCAGATCCTGTCGTACGATTCTGCGAGACAGTGATCGACACCAGTGCGCTGAAAGTCTACGCTGAAACCCCCAACAAGAAGTGCGTGTCCACGCCAGCTTGTCTGAATCTGTGTGCAGTATTGATTGTGACGTAGGAACAAAATTACGATGATATCTGAGCCATTGGAGAAAGGCATTGCCGAGGATATCGAAACGGGACGGGTCTCCATCAAGATGGCGCCAAAAGATCTGGGTAACCATTTCCAGAAGAAGTACGGCTGGGATCTTTTAGCCTCGCGTTCGATATGGGCTTTCGGACCTGACGATTTGGGGCCTAATATCCTTGTGAACGACACACTTCCATCAGAGGCAAGTTTATTTCCACAGAAGTTTGCTTACTGACCTCTGCCGAACAGGTCGACAAGAAGCTCCTTTTCAGTATCAAAGAGTCTGTTAAGCAAGGCTTCCAATGGGCAAGTCGTGAAGGGCCGCTATGTGACGAGCGTGAGATGCTATCTCAACAACTGTTCTCACATGACCTGATTGGGTTCGCACAGCCATGCGAAATGTCAAGTTCCGATTACTCGATGCCACAATAGCACCTGAGCCCATCTTCCGTGGAGGGGGTCAAATTATTCCAACAGCTCGTCGAGTCTGTTACTCCTCCTTTTTGCTTGTGAGTCGCCATCCTTGTTTTCTTCCCCCTCCTTACGATATGTGCTAGTCGACACCACGGTTAACGGAACCGGTGTATTTCTGCGAGATCGTTTGTCCAGCGGAATCAGTATCGGACGTCTATACCGTCCTTGCAAGACGCCGTGGGCATGTCACGAAAGACATACCGAAACCCGGTAGTCCACTCTATACAGTACAAGCCTACATTCCCGTGCTTGATTCGGCGGGTTTCGAGACGGACTTGAGAACGCATACGCTTGGACAGGCAATGGTGCTCCAAACCTTTGATCATTGGTCCATCGTACCTGGTGAGCTGAAGTACCTACGGGAAACTCCACAATCTTACCAATCTGTTCCAGGTGATCCGCTAGACAAAACCATTCAACTTCGCCCATTAGAACCTAGCTCTGCGAATGCTCTTAGTAGGGATGTTTTGCTGAAGATCCGACGGCGGAAAGGTAAAGTCCTTGGTTGTTGCCTCTACGAAAGTACTAAGACCGTATGATAGGTCTAGGCGATGTTGTTTCAGTCAGCAAGTACCTTGAACAGGTAAGCCACTAGTCTAGCAATGCTCCTTTGTCCAACCTCTCATGTTATTCCAGGATATGCTGATCGCAATGGCGGCTAACCCTGAACTTTCAGACTTGCTAGGGTAAAAGTAATATCAACGTAGTAATAATCTGGATGTTCAGTAACCTGTTGTCCCTGTAAATTATACAAGCGTGCTGCAGCTATCAAGGTCACGTGGCGCTTTGGAAACCAACGCGTTCGGTTTAGCAAGATTCACCCGAACCGCTGAACATATAAGTAGCAGAGTGCAGCAACAACTTCCAGAATACTTCTTTAAAAGAACTCAGAGCAGAACTTCCCCATTTCCGCAATCAACGTTACTCAAGCAGCATGGTCAACGCACCTGTACTCCTCACCAATCCACTCAGCCTCCAAGGCTTGGCCTGCGATCAAATCCCAAAGGCTGGAACATCAGAGTACAATTCTTTTATCAAGTGCGTGATCAGCAGTGGGCTGAATATCATCAACGGTACGAGTCTATTATGGTTATTTTAGGAAGGTTCATGAGTAGTCCTGTGAAGATTCTCGTAATTGGCAAACTGGAAAGTCCTACAATTCTGGAGAGGCAAAGACTGAGACACGCTCACGAAGAGGACACCAGTTCTCGTTCCTAAGTGATATACCGGCTGCACTAGCGCGTACAATATCGGGAAAGAGCAGCAAGAGTGCTCGCAAAGGGTCTGGTCTTGACGACAAAAACAAAGCCCCAGTTTACGACGAGCATTCTGCGTCAGGCTGGCATCTTCGACATAGCACTCATAAGGAGTTTTCCTATGAGCAGTTTCGGGATGCCTTACTTATTCGACACAGCCAACAGGAGGTGGAGTATATACATTCCCTATCGAAGGCAGAGATGTTGGGGACGATAGAATCAGGTCGAGTAGAAAGTAAGTGACATCTCGCCATTGCTTCCGGCTTTCAGACCTGACATTTGAATTCACCAGTCTGGCAGCTCTTCTACTCCCTTCCATTTCCGACAACAAATCGTGACTTTGTCGAGCTTCTCATTACGGAGGAGTTGACTGAAGACGACCGCAAGACTCTAGGCGGAAACGTTGAACGAGCATTTGCGATATTCAGTTTGCCGGTGGATGATCCGAAGTTCCCCCATGCAAAGAAATATGTCCGAGGGAAGTATGTGTCTGCAGAGGTGGTTGCAGAGGTGAAGGACCCGGAAACTGGGAGCAAATATCTGGAATGGAGGTGAGCTCCTGCACTTCAGCCGTGCGACGTTTTCGATAAGTGTACGCAGGATGGCAACGTCTTCGACGCCGGGAGGATCGATACCTACTTCTATTGTTGAGAGCACGCTGCCGAAGACGATCGCACAGGATGTGGTCATGTTCTTGAACTGGCTACGGAAGCAAGGCAATCACTGATTTTCGACTCTTCAACTCCTCTTTAATTTGGCGGCAGCCGCCATTTCACCATCTTCACACACAGGCACTTCATCCAATCAGCATTCGTCCGTCCATACTCAACATATCCGTGCACAGTGCGCTATGCTCATCTATTTGTAATCGTCATATCCGACAGAGTATCTTGTTAATGCATCGTGACTTTTGATATCTAATATGTTCAGCACATAGAGTCTACCATCTAATTACTCTCCCCCTTATCCATAGTACTGAGGACACTCTCAAAAACATCGCAAAGATGATCTATTTCCTCCTTGGTGATAATTAGGCTGGGTACAATCCTGCAGGGGTGTGGTCAGTCTCCGTGATTCGCGTGAATCTAGACCAAGAGGTCTCACCTGACCGTGTTCCTGCCTGCAGTCAGGACAATAACGCCTCTGTGCCTCATCTCCTCCATCACGGTCTTCTCCAGTCCCTCCCTCCTCATTCTGAGACCCATGATCAATCCCGTCCCCCTAATTCCCTGTACCAACTCGGGAAACCACTCTAGCATCTTTTGTAACCTCTTTTCAAGGCACGAACCCATCTCCTGAACATGTGCCAGAAATCTAGCTTCAGATATTCGAGAAAGAACATAGCTCCCCACTGCCGATTGCAACGGTGCGCCACCATACGTAGTGCCGTGCGAACCTGTTGTGATACTGGATGCGAGTGAATCACGAAGGATGACGGCCCCAATAGGGAATCCATTTCCTAGTCTGTCTCCAGAATGGATAGTGAGTCCGAAATTGAACATTGGGAGGGAGGCTTACGCCTTTGCTGAAGTAACGATATCAGGGTGAGCGCTCGTCGGGAACGAGGAGTGCGCCCACAGCTTTCCCGTTCGACCTAGACCACACTGTCACGATCATGAATAAGAACTTCGTGTTTCATCGCCCATGGAAAACAGACTTGGATCTCGTCGTAAATGAGAACCGCTCCAACTTCATCCTGTTATGATCATCAATATCATTTGGAGAGTGAAAGGGCGAAGACGCACGCATCGGGCCCTAACAGCCTTCAACCAGTCCAAACTTGCTCCTTCAATCCCACCTTCTCCCTGAATCGGCTCAAGGATGACACCACACGTTTTCTCCGTTATCAGATCCTTCAGAGAGGCAATATCGTTGAACTTGCCAACCTTGATACCAGGTAGTAATGGGGCGAAAGGTTCCTGATATTTCGCTTGATTGGTAACGGAAAGAGACCCGAATGTCCTTCCATGAAAAGAGTTTTCGAAAGACACAATTTCTTCCTTCCCCTTTCCAGGGCTGTGAGTCTTGCCGTGTATCCGTGCGAATTTTAGTGCTGCTTCGTTAGATTCAGTACCCGAGTTCGTGATGAAAGCTTTCAGAGATGCCGATCCTGTGTCCCCTGATCGTTCCGTGGAAGGAGAAAAGCCAACTCCTCCATGTTGAAGCGTGAGACGGACAAGATCTTCCGTTAGTTTGAGCGAGGGCTCTGTCCAGAAGAGGTTGGAACAGTGTACAAGTCGGGAAGATTGGTCCGCAAGGATCTTTGTCAAGCCTTCATCTGGCGCCAGGGTCAACATCAGTGACACGTTCATATCTTGGTTGATGAAATATTCTATCTTCGCGCTAGTTTAAAGAATTTCACAAGTCAACGTATTCTTGACTGGTTCAATGTTTCTAAAGTCACTAGAGGATGAATAGATGTAGTAGAGATCATCAAGCAAACATGGAGTCTGTTCGCGGTTTCTGTTCCTACCTATCCTGTATCAATACACCAAAACTCGAGCAAAGTCACCGATTTAGACGAATATAAGGGCCACGACAGGCAGCATAGCGGCGTATTTGAAAGCATTATTGTTCATGGAAAGGGCGAGGAGCAGTCCGGACGCACCAGCATGCCCAAGAGCAGTTACAGCAATCCCACCAGAACAATCTAGATATTGTCGCCCGCTATCGTCCCAAATGGTACATCCCTTCCCACGGGAGACTTTGAGTGGAACGCGAGCAAAAACCGGCAGAGAATGACGAGTTTGAGCGTGGGAAAGGGGGGGAGGGGTCAGGATGAGTCGGACGAAGGTATTTCGTGCAATACGGCTGCAGAGCTTGAATTTCATGAAGATAAAAGTAGTTCGACGTACGACGGCTGTAGAATATGAGCGAAAAGAAGACCTTTCGACTTATTATCAAGACTAATGAGCGATGCTATGAAAAAGCGGGAGACGACTGACTGGCACTGGACGCTGAAGACCTCAAAGCGAGCATTTTGCTTTGAAATCTGACAGAAAGTAACGCGCAAAAAAAGCTAGGAAATGCAGCCAAAGAGAACTGGAATAAGAAAGGAAGAGAACTGAAGTAGACTCAGAGAAAAGTTGTGCGAAATAGCAGGTGACAGAAGAATAATATACCCCTTGGGGATAAATCGTTCCAAATTTTTTTGATAACTTGCTTCATGCTGTAGAGTCCTGTGTCGTGTAGGAAGGGTGCTAGGGCATCGATTTATAGTCCGGAGTGTCAGCAGAAGCGAAGAATGGACCCTTTCAAACCAATAACGAGTTCGATCACCAGCACCAGTTTCACCTTCCTTACCTCAGCTGAAGTGAAGGCTCTGAGCGTAAAGCAGGTCCAGAACCCAAAACTCTTCGATAACACCAATGTTCCGACTTCAGGAGGATTATATGACCCAGCGTTTGGACCTACGACCCATGGGGATATTTGCCCAACTTGCGGCTTGACCAGCTTTAACTGTCCTGGACATTTCGGACACATTCAGCTCCCCTTTCCTGTCTACAATCCCCTTTTCATGAAGAATTGCTTTGCTGTACTCAGAGCGAGCTGTACGAACTGTCATCGCTTCTTAGCTACAGAGGCTGCTGCAAGTGTTCTTTTCTTTCCCTGGACGCTTGCTGAGGAAGTATAGATTGTGAGATATACAGCCAAGCTCATTCTACTCGAACACGGTCTCCTCACGTCAGCCATGTCTGTCGACCTCTTCACAGCGGCAGGCGAAGAAGCAGACAAAGAGGAAAAGAAAGCTAAGAGAAAGACAGGGAAGGGAGAAGAGACGGAGGAGGATACGGGAGAGGACATTGGCGCGGTCCATTCTTCAGTTGAGATGCTACGATCGAAAGTCGCTACCTGGGTCGACGTCTCCCTACGCAGGGTAATCGCGACCTCTCAATCCACTTCAAGTTCAGATGACGCACCGAAGGAGAGTTACGACCGGGACGCGTACAAGCAGAGCGGCTCAATGGTCCATGATGAGCGTAGGAAGCTGTTGGCGAGTTTTTTCAAGGAGAGCGCGAGAAACAGGTGCTCGCATTGCGAGGCTCATGTGCATCGACTGAAGAAGGATGGAGCAACTAAAATAGTGGAATTTTCGCTTACAAAGAAGCAGAGGGACTTTCAAAGGGCGAGAGGAATCAAGAGGAAGAATGCGGCGTTTTTGAAACGATTGGCAGATAAGAGTGTTGGGAAACGAAGGGAAGGAGAGGAGAGCGATGAAGGTTTTGTTGAGAAAGGGAGTGGGAGTGATGAGGACGAAGATATGGAAGGAAAGAAGAGGAAACGGCGTTTCGAGGAGGATTCTGAAAGTGAG